>VIAA01000140.1:47500-125178 GCA_015776775.1 Magallana hongkongensis | reverse complement strand
ACTTTTCCAGTTTGAATTAAATGTGCGACACTTATATCATCTAAATAAGAAATGATAAGAAATGGATGAGACTATATTGTTGACACTGCTTTATTCCATTATGTGTTTTGACAACCTAAATTTGATTAATTTCCATTTATGTGTTAGCACAAGGGCACTCAGTTTAAGACTGTTCTAGAGTGAGTATTATTTAAAATAAGGGTGCTGACACAAGAGAGGAGTTTTCACAAAAATTGTTGTATCTAGCTGATTAAAAAATGGAGAAGTTTTAATGGGTTCCCTTTACATATCACAAACTATAAAGAAGCAAAAAACGCAGGAAAGCTGCGACACTAACAACACGTCGTGTAGATTTGATTGTTGACTTGCTAACCAGTTGTAGCTGGATATTTAGTAATGTCTTGGTGTTCGGGTCCCTCTAGCAGACACTGATATCAATCAATCAATTTCACAGTCTAAGAAATGAACATTTGACGGTTTGAAGCCCCGGGCAATTTCATCACGACTCAAACTGTTATTAATTTTGTGTCTTGAAGATTTATTCTTACAAGTCGAGTTTAGATGTGAAAATTATATCACTGCACCAAGAATATAAACACAATTGGAACAATTGTTAGCTGACAGTAGAAAAAGTTGATAGGACACGCTCTTTACGATTTGGTATAGTATGTAATAAAGTGTGTTTTTTCACTGTATTGGAGGCATCTGAAGTAGGGAACATTTACGGACTTGCAGGCTGTTTAATTTTTAAGTTTTTTTCGGTATCAAAATGCCCCAAACATACAAATTTGATGCACAGTATCACATAAATGATACACTTTTAATAGACTTTTCCAGTTTGAATTAATGTGCGACACTTATATCATCTAAATAAGAAATGGTTAGAATAGATGAGACTATATTGTTGACACTGCTTCATTCCATTATGTGTTTTGACGACCTATATTTGATTAATTGCCATTCAGGTGTTAGCACAAGGGCACTCAGTTTGAGACTGTTCTAGAGTGAGTATTATTTAAAATATGGGTGCTGACACAAGAAAGGAGTTTTCACAATAATTGTTATTATACTTTCATGTTAAATACTGAAATCTGATTGGTTTACACGCAGTTGATAATCCGTTCTATTACCCTCAGCGTTAGCAACACACTTAGCAACGGGTAACACAACGAATCTTACATTCGCGTAAATTATGCGCGTACGGTTTGCCAAAGCATTTACGTCATTTCTGTATAAAAGCAATATAAAAATTCCCTAAAATTAAAACATTCAATATAATAAAATAAACAGTGCCTGTTTGAGAGGATAACAGTTGAAATTGACATCCCTCGAAAACCATTGTCAACCGACGCGAAGCGTCGGTTGACAATGGTTTCCTCGGGGTGTCAATTTCAACTGTTTCCCTCCCAAACAGGCACTATTTATATATTGTATCTAGCTGATTAAAAATGCAGAAGTTTTAATGGGTTCCCTTTACATATCATATACTATAAAGAAGCAAAAAAAGGCAGGAAAGCTGCGACACTAACAACACGTCGTGTAGATTTGATTGTTGACTTGTTAACCAGTTGTAGTTGGATATTTAGTAATGTCTTGGTGTTCGGGTCCCTCTAGCAGACATTGATATCAATTATTCAATTTTACAGTCTAATAAATGAGAACTTAAACGATTGAAGCCCCGGGCAATTTCATCACGACTCAAACTGTTATTAATTTTGTGTCTTGAAGATTTATTCTTACAAGTCGAGTTTACATGTGAAAATCATATCACTGCACCAAGAATGTAAACACAATTGGAACAAAATGTTAGCTGACCGTAGGAAAAGTTGATAGGATACGTTCTTTACGATTTGGTATAGTATGTAATAAAGTGTGTTTTTTCACTGTCTTGCAGGCATCTGAAGTATGAACATTTACAGACTTGCAGGCTGTTTAATTTGTTACGGCTATTTCAGTATCAAAATGCACCAAACATACAAATTTAATGCACAGTAAATCATAAATCATACACTGTTAATAGACTTTTCCAGTTTGAATTAAATGTGCGACACTTATATCATCTAAATAAAAAATGGTTAGAATAGATGAGACTATATTGTTGACACTGCTTTATTCCATTATGGGTTTTGACGACCTAAATTTGACTAACTGCCATTCAGGTGTTAGCGCATAGGGCACTCAGTTTAAGCCTGTTCTAGAGTGAGTATTATTTAAAATAAGGGTGCTGACACAAGAGAAGAGTTTTCACAATAATTGTTGTATCTAGCTGATTAAAAAATGCAGAAGTTTTAATGGGTTCCCTTTACATATCACATACTATAAAGAAGCAAAAAAGGCAGGAAAGCTGCGACACTAACAACACGTCGTGTAGATTTGATTGTTGACTTGTTAACCAGTTGTACCTTGATGTTTAGTAATGTCTTGGTGTTCGGGTCCCTCTAGCAGACACTGATATCAATCAATCAATTTTACAGTCTAATAAATGAGAACTTAAACGATTGAAGCCCCGGGCAGTTTCATCACGACTCAAACTGTTATTAATTTTGTGTTGTGAAGATTTATTCTTACAGGTCGAGTTTACATGTGAAAATTATATCACTGCACCAAGAATGTAAACACAATTGGAACAAAATGTTACCTGACCGTATGAAAAGTTGATAGGATACGTTCTTTACGATTTGGTACAGTATGTAATAAAGTATGTTTTTTCACTGTCTTGCAGGCATCTGAAGTATGAACATTTACGGACTTGCAGGCTGTTTAATTTGTTAAGGCTATTTCGGTATCAAAATGCCTAAAACATACAAATTTGATACACAGTAAAACAAATGATACACTGTTAATAGACATTTCCATTTTGAGTTAAATGAGCGACACTTATATCATCTAAATAAGCAATGGTAAGAAATGGGTGAGACTATATCGTAGACACTGCTTTATTCCATTATGTGTCTCGGCGAGCTAAATTTGATTAATTTTCATTCAGGTGCTAGCACAAGGGCACCCAGTTTAAGGCTGTTCTAGAGTGAGTATTATTTAAAATAAGGGTGCTGACACAAGAGAGGAGTTTTTGTAATAATTGTTGTATCTAGCTGATTGAAAAATGCAGAAGTGTTAATGGGTTCACTTTACATATCATATGCTATAAAGATGCAAAAAATGGCAGGAAAGCTGCGACACTAACAACACGTCATGTAGATTTGATTGTTGACTTGTTAACCAGTTGTAGCTGGATATTTAGTGATGTCTTGGTGTTCGAGTCCCTCAAGCAGACACTGATATCAATCAATCAATTTTACAGTCTAATAAATGAAAACTAGACAGTTTGAAGCCCTGGGCAGTTTCATCACGACTTAAACTGTTATTAATTTTGTGTCTTGAAGATTTTTCTTACAGGTCGAGTTTAGATGTGAAAATTATATCACTGCACCAAGAATGTAAACACAATTGGAACAAAATGTTAGCTGACAATAGGAAAAGTTGATAGGATACCTTCTTTACGATTTGGTATAGTATGTAATAAAGTGTGTTTTTTCACTGTCTTGCAGGCATCTGAAGTATGAACATTTACGGACTTGCAGGCTGTTTAATTTGTTAAGGCTATTTCGGTATCAACATGCCCCAAACATACAATTTGATGCACAGTATCACATAAATGATACACTTTTAATAGACTTTTCCAGTTTGAATTAAATGTGCGACACTTATATCATCTAAATAGGAAATGGTAAGAAATGAATGAGACTATATTGTTGACACTGCTTTATTCCATTATGTGTTTTGACAACCTAAATTTGATTAATTTCTATTTATGTGTTAGCACAAGGGCACTCAGTTTAAGGCTGTTCTAGAGTGAGTATTATTTAAAATAAGGGTGCTGACACAAGAGAGGAGTTTTCACAATTTTTATGGGTTCCCTTTACATATCACATACTATAAAGAAGCAAAAAAGGCAGGAAAGCTGCGACACTAACAACACGTCGTGTAGATTTGATTGTTGACTTGTTAACCAGTTGTAGCTGGATATTTAGTAATGTCTTGGTGTTCGGGTCCCTCAAGCAGACACTGATATCAATCAATCAATTTTACAGTCTAATAAATGAGAACTTGACAGTTTGAAGCCCTGAGCAATTTCATCACGACTCAAACTGTTATTAATTTTGTGTCTTGAAGATTTATTCTTGCAAGTCGAGTTTAGATGTGAAAATTATATCACTGCACCAAGAATGTAAACACAATTGGAACAAAATGTTTGCTGACAATAGGAAAAATTGATAGGATACGTTCTTTACGATTTGGTATAGTATGTTATAAAGTGTTTTTTTTTTCACTGTCTTGCAGGCATCTGAAGTATGAACATTTACGGACTTGCAGGCTGTTTAATTTTTTAAGTTTTTTTCGGTATCAAAATGCACCAAACATACATATTTGATGCACAGTATCACATAAATGGTACACTTTTAATAGACTTTTCCATTTTGAATTAAATGAGCGACACTTATATCATCTTAAAAATCAATGGTAAGAAATGGATGAGACTATATTGTTGACACTGCTATATTGCATTATGTGTCTCGGCGACCTAAATTTGATTAATTTCCATTCAGGTGCTAGCACAAGGGCACTCAGTTTAAGCCTGTTCTAGAGTGAGTATTATTTTAGAAAAAGGGTGCTAACACAAGAGAGGAGTTTTTATAATAATTGCTGTATCTAGCTGATTGAAAAATGCAGAAGTTTTAATGGGTTCACTTTACATATCATATGCTATAAAGATGCAAAAAATGGCAGGAAAGCTGCGACACTAACAACACGTCGTGTAGATTTGATTGTTGACTTGTTAACCAGTTGTAGCTGGATATTTAGTAATGTCTTGGTGTTCGGGTCCCTCTAGCAGACACTGATATCAATCAATCAATTTTACAGTCTAATAAATGAGAACTTAAACGATTGAAGTCCCGGGCAGTTTCATCACGACTCAAACTGTTATTGATTTTTTGTGTCTTGAAGATTTATTCTTACAAGTCGAGTTTAGATGTGAAAATAATATCACTGCACCAAGAATGTAAACACAATTGGAACAAAATGTTAGCTGACAATAGGAAAAGTTGATAGGATACGTTCTTTACGATTTGGTATAGTATGTAATAAAGTGTGTTTTTTCACTGTCTTGCAGGCATCTGAAGTATGAACATTTACAGACTTGCAGGCTGTTTAATTTGTTACGGCTATTTCAGTATCAAAATGCACCAAACATACAAATTTAATGCACAGTAAACTATAAATGATACACTTTTAATAGACTTTTCCAGTTTGAATTAAATGTGCGACACTTATATCATCTAAATAAAAAATGGTTAGAATAGATGAGACTATATTGTTGACACTGCTTTATTCCATTATGGGTTTTGACGACCTATATTTGATTATTTGCCATTCAGGTGTTAGCGCATAGGGCACTCAGTTTAAGCCTGTTCTAGAGTGAGTATTATTTAAAATAAGGGTGCTGACACAAGAGAAGAGTTTTCACAATAATTGTTATATCTAGCTGATTAAAAAATGCAGATGTTTTAATGGGTTCCCTTTACATATCACATACTATAAAGAAGCAAAAAAGGCAGGAAAGCTGCGACACTAACAACACGTCGTGTAGATTTGATTGTTGACTTGTTAACCAGTTGTACCTTGATGTTTAGTAATGTCTTGGTGTTCGGGTCCCTCAAGCAGACACTGATATCAATCAATCAATTTTACAGTCTAATAAATGAGAACTTGACAGTTTGAAGCCCTGGGCAGTTTCATCACGACTTAAACTGTTATTAATTTTGTGTCTCGAAGATTTATTCTTACAGGTCGAGTTTAGATGTGAAAATTATATCACTGCACCAAGAATGTAAACACAATTGGAACAAAATGTTAGCTGACCGTAGGAAAAGTTGATAGGATACGTTCTTTACGATTTGGTATAGTATGTAATAAAGTGTGTCTTTTCACTGTCTTGCAGGCATCTGAAGTATGAACATTTATGGACTTGCAGGCTGTTTAATTTGCTTAGGCTATTTCGGTATCAAAATGCCTAAATCATACAAATTTGATACAGAGTAAAACAAATGATACACTGCTAATAGACTTTTCCATTTTGAATTAAATGAGCGACACTTATATCATCTAAATAAGCAATGGTAAGAAATGGATGAGACTATATCGTAGACACTGCTTTATTGCATTATGTGTCTCGGCGACCTAAATTTGATTAATTTCCATTCAGGTGCTAGCACAAGGGCACCCAGTTTAAGGCTGTTCTAGAGTGAGTATTATTTAAAATAAGGGTGCTGACACAAGAGAGGAGTTTTTATAATAATTGCTGTATCTAGCTGATTGAAAAATGCAGAAGTTTTAATGGGTTCACTTTACATATCATATGCTATAAAGATGCAAAAAATGGCAGGAAAGCTGCGACACTAACAACACGTCGTGTAGATTTGATTGTTGACTTGTTAACCAGTTGTAGCTAGATGTTTAGTAATGTCTTGGTTTTCGGGTCCCTCAAGCAGACACTGATATCAATTATTCAATTTTACTGTTTAATAAATGAAAACTAGACAGTTTGAAGTCTTGGCAAATTTCATAACGACTCAAACTGTTATTAATTTTGTGTCTTGAAGATTTATTCTTACAAGTCGAGTTTAGATGTGAAAATTATATCACTGCACCAAGAATGTAAACACAATTGGAACAAAATGTTAGCTGACAATAGGAAAAGTTGATAGGATACGTTCTTTACGATTTGGTATAGTATGTAATAAAGTGTGTTTTTTCACTGTCTTGCAGGCATCTGAAGTATGAACATTTACGGACTTGCAGGCTGTTTAATTTTTTAAGTTTTTTTCGGTATCAAAATGCCCCAAACATACAAATATGATGCACAGTATCACATAAATGATACATTTTTAATAGACTTTTCCAGTTTGAATTAAATGTGCGACACTTATATCATCTAAATAAGAAATGGTTAGAATAGATGAGACTATATTGTTGACACTGCTTCATTCCATTATGTGTTTTGACGACCTATATTTGATTAATTGCCATTCAGGTGTTAGCACAAGGGCACTCAGTTTGAGACTGTTCTAGAGTGAGTATTATTTAAAATATGGGTGCTGACACAAGAAAGGAGTTTTCACAATAATTGTTATTATACTTTCATGTTAAATACTGAAATCTGATTGGTTTACACGCAGTTGATAATCCGTTCTATTACCCTCAGCGTTAGCAACACACTTAGCAACGGGTAACACAACGAATTCTTACATTCGCGTAAATTATGCGCGTACGGTTTGCCAAAGCATTTACGTCATTTCTGTATAAAAGCAATATAAAAATTCTCTAAAATTAAAACATTCAATATAATAAAATAAACAGTGCCTGTTTGAGAGGATAACAGTTGAAATTGACATCCCTCGAAAACCATTGTCAACCGACGCGAAGCGTCGGGTGACAATGGTTTCCTCGGGGTGTCAATTTCAACTGTTTCCCTCCCAAACAGGCACTATTTATATATTGTATCTAGCTGATTAAAAAATGCAGAAGTTTTAATGGGTTCCCTTTACATATCATATACTATAAAGAAGCAAAAAAAGGCAGGAAAGCTGCGACACTAACAACACGTCGTGTAGATTTGATTGTTGACTTGTTAACCAGTTGTAGTTGGATATTTAGTAATGTCTTGGTGTTCGGGTCCCTCTAGCAGACATTGATATCAATTATTCAATTTTACAGTCTAATAAATGAGAACTTAAACGATTGAAGCCCCGGGCAATTTCATCACGACTCAAACTGTTATTAATTTTGTGTCTTGAAGATTTATTCTTACAAGTCGAGTTTACATGTGAAAATCAAATCACTGCACCAAGAATGTAAACACAATTGGAACAAAATGTTAGCTGACCGTAGGAAAAGTTGATAGGATACGTTCTTTACGATTTGGTATAGTATGTTATAAAGTATGTTTTTTCACTGTCTTGCAGGCATCTGAGAGATGAACATTCATGGACTTGCAGGCTGTTTAATTTGTTACGGCTTTTTCGGTATCAAAATGCCCCAAACATACAAATATGATGCACAGTAAAACATAAATGATACCTTTTATATAGACTTTTCCAGTTTGAATTAAATGTGCGACACTTATATCATCTAAATAAGAAATGGTTAGAATAGATGAGACTATATTGTTGACACTGCTTTATTCCATTATGAGTTTTGACGACCTATATTTGATTAATTGCCATTCAGGTGTTAGCACAAGGGCACTCAGTTTGACACTGTTCTTGAGTGAGTATTATTTAAAATACAGGTGCTGACTCAAGAAAGGAGTTTTCACAATAATTGTTGTATCTAGCTGATTAAAAAATGCAGAAGTTTTAATGGGTTTCCTTTACATATCATGTATGATAAAGAAGCAAAAAAAAAGGCAGGAAAGCTGCGACACTAACAACACGTCGTGTAGATTTGATTGTTGACTTGTTAACCAGTTGTAGCTGGATATTTAGTAATGTCTTGGTGTTCGGGTCCCTCTAGCAGACACAGATATCAATTATTCAATTTTACAGTCTAATAAATGAGAACTTAAACGATTGAAGCCCCGGGCAGTTTCATCACGACTCAAACTGTTATTAATTTTGTGTCTTGAAGATTTATTCTTACAAGTCGAGTTTACATGTGAAAATCATATCACTGCACCAAGAATGTAAACACAATTGGAACAAAATGTTAGCTGACCGTAGGAAAAGTTGATAGGATACGTTCTTTACGATTTGGTATAGTATGTTAAAAAGTATGTTTTTTCACTGTCTTGCAGGCATCTGAAGTATGAACATTTATGGACTTGCAGGCTGTTTAATTTGCTTAGGCTATTTCGGTATCAAAATGCCTAAAACATACAAATTTGATACAGAGTAAAACAAATGATACACTGCTAATAGACTTTTCCATTTTGAATTAAATGAGCGACACTTATATCATCTAAATAAGCAATGGTAAGAAATGGATGAGACTATATCGTAGACACTGCTTTATTGCATTATGTGTCTCGGCGACCTAAATTTGATTAATTTCCATTCAGGTGCTAGCACAAGGGCACCCAGTTTAAGGCTGTTCTAGAGTGAGTATTATTTAAAATAAGGGCGCTGACACAAGAGAGTAGTTTTTATAATAATTGCTGTATCTAGCTGATTGAAAAATGCAGAAGTTTTAATGGGTTCACTTTACATATCATATGCTATAAAGATGCAAAAAATGGCAGGAAAGCTGCGACACTAACAACACGTCGTGTAGATTTGATTGTTGACTTGTTAACCAGTTGTAGCTAGATGTTTAGTAATGTCTTGGTTTTCGGGTCCCTCAAGCAGACACTGATATCAATTATTCAATTTTACTGTTTAATAAATGAAAACTAGACAGTTTGAAGCCTTGGCCAATTTCATAACGATTCAAACTGTTATTAATTTTGTGTCTTGAAGATTTATTCTTACAAGTCGAGTTTAGATGTGAAAATTATATCACTGCACCAAGAATGTAAACACAATTGGAACAAAATGTTAGCTGACAATAGGAAAAGTTGATAGGATACGTTCTTTACGATTTGGTATAGTATGTAATAAAGTGTGTTTTTTCACTGTCTTGCAGGTATCTGAAGTATGAACATTTACGGACTTGCAGGCTGTTTAATTTGTTACGGCTATTTCAGTATCAAAATGCCCCAAACATACAAATTTAATGCACAGTAAATCATAAATCATACACTGTTAATAGACTTTTCCAGTTTGAATTAAATGTGCGACACTTATATCATCTAAATAAGAAATGGTTAGAATAGATGAGACTATATTGTTGACACTGCTTCATTCCATTATGGGTTTTGACGACCTAAATTTGACTAATTGCCATTCAGGTGTTAGCGCGTAGGGCACTCAGTTTAAGCCTGTCCTAGAGTGAGTATTATTTAAAATAAGGGTGCTGACACAAGAGAAGAGTTTTCACAATAATTGTTGTATCTAGCTGATTAAAAAATGGAGAAGTTTTAATGGGTTCCCTTTACATATCACAAACTATAAAGAAGCAAAAAACGCAGGAAAGCTGCGACACTAACAACACGTCGTGTAGATTTGATTGTTGACTTGCTAACCAGTTGTAGCTGGATATTTAGTAATGTCTTGGTGTTTGGGTCCCTCTAGCAGACACTGATATCAATCAATCAATTTTACAGTCTAATAAATGAACATTTGACGGTTTGAAGCCCTGGGCAATTTCATCACGACTCAAACTGTTATTAATTTTGTGTCTTGAAGATTTATTCTTACAAGTCGAGTTTAGATGTGAAAATTATATCACTGCACCAAGAATGTAAACACAATTGGAACAATTGTTAGCTGACAGTAGAAAAAGTTGATAGGACACGCTCTTTACGATTTGGTATAGTATGTAATAAAGTGTGTTTTTTCACTGTATTGGAGGCATCTGAAGTATGAACATTTACGGACTTGCAGGCTGTTGAATTTTTTAAGTTTTTTTCGGTATCAAAATGCCCCAAACATACAAATTTGATGCACAGTATCACATAAATGATACACTTTTAATAGACTTTTCCAGTTTGAATTAAATGTGCGACACTTATATCATCTAAATAAGAAATGGTTAGAATAGATGAGACTATATTGTTGACACTGCTTCATTCCATTATGTGTTTTGACGACCTATATTTGATTATTTGCCATTCAGGTGTTAGCACAAGGGCACTCAGTTTGAGACTGTTCTAGAGTGAGTATTATTTAAAATATGGGTGCTGACACAAGAAAGGAGTTTTCACAATAATTGTTATTATACTTTCATGTTAAATACTGAAATCTGATTGGTTTACACGCAGTTGATAATCCGTTCTATTACCCTCAGCGTTAGCAACACACTTAGCAACGGGTTACACAACGAATTCTTACATTCGCGTAAATTATGCGCGTACGGTTTGCCAAAGCATTTACGTCATTTCTGTATAAAAGCAATATAAAAATTCTCTAAAATTAAAACATTCAATATAATAAAATAAACAGTGCCTGTTTGAGACGATAACAGTTGAAATTGACATCCCTCGAAAACCATTGTCAACCGACGCGAAGCGTCGGTTGACAATGGTTTCCTCGGGGTGTCAATTTCAACTGTTTTCCCTCCCAAACAGGCACTATTTATATATTGTATCTAGCTGATTAAAAAATGCAGAAGTTTTAATGGGTTCCCTTTACATATCATATACTATAAAGAAGCAAAAAAAGGCAGGAAAGCTGCGACACTAACAACACGTCGTGTAGATTTGATTGTTGACTTGTTAACCAGTTGTAGTTGGATATTTAGTAATGTCTTGGTGTTCGGGTCCCTCTAGCAGACATTGATATCAATTATTCAATTTTACAGTCTAATAAATGAGAACTTAAACGATTGAAGCCCCGGGCAATTTCATCACGACTCAAACTGTTATTAATTTTGTGTCTTGAAGATTTATTCTTACAAGTCGAGTTTACATGTGAAAATCATATCACTGCACCAAGAATGTAAACACAATTGGAACAAAATGTTAGCTGACCGTAGGAAAAGTTGATAGGATACGTTCTTTACGATTTGGTATAGTATGTTATAAAGTATGTTTTTTCACTGTCTTGCAGGCATCTGAGAGATGAACATTCATGGACTTGCAGGCTGTTTAATTTGTTACGGCTTTTTCGGTATCAAAATGCCCCAAACATACAAATATGATGCACAGTAAAACATAAATGATACCTTTTATATAGACTTTTCCAGTTTGAATTAAATGTGCGACACTTATATCATCTAAATAAGAAATGGTTAGAATAGATGAGACTATATTGTTGACACTGCTTTATTCCATTATGAGTTTTGACGACCTATATTTGATTAATTGCCATTCAGGTGTTAGCACAAGGGCACTCAGTTTGACACTGTTCTTGAGTGAGTATTATTTAAAATACAGGTGCTGACTCAAGAAAGGAGTTTTCACAATAATTGTTGTATCTAGCTGATTAAAAAATGCAGAAGTTTTAATGGGTTTCCTTTACATATCATGTATGATAAAGAAGCAAAAAAAAAGGCAGGAAAGCTGCGACACTAACAACACGTCGTGTAGATTTGATTGTTGACTTGTTAACCAGTTGTAGCTGGATATTTAGTAATGTCTTGGTGTTCGGGTCCCTCTAGCAGACACAGATATCAATTATTCAATTTTACAGTCTAATAAATGAGAACTTAAACGATTGAAGCCCCGGGCAGTTTCATCACGACTCAAACTGTTATTAATTTTGTGTCTTGAAGATTTATTCTTACAAGTCGAGTTTACATGTGAAAATCATATCACTGCACCAAGAATGTAAACACAATTGGAACAAAATGTTAGCTGACCGTAGGAAAAGTTGATAGGATACGTTCTTTACGATTTGGTATAGTATGTTATAAAGTATGTTTTTTCACTGTCTTGCAGGCATCTGAGAGATGAACATTCATGGACTTGCAGGCTGTTTAATTTGTTACGGCTTTTTCGGTATCAAAATGCCCCAAACATACAAATATGATGCACAGTAAAACATAAATGATACCTTTTATATAGACTTTTCCAGTTTGAATTAAATGTGCGACACTTATATCATCTAAATAAGAAATGGTTAGAATAGATGAGACTATATTGTTGACACTGCTTTATTCCATTATGTGTTTTGACGACCTATATTTGATTAATTGCCATTCAGGTGTTAGCACAAGGGCACTCAGTTTGATACTGTTCTAGAGTGAGTATTATTTAAAATAAGGGTGCTGACACAAGAAAGGTTTTCACAATAATTGTTATTATACTTTCATGTTAAATACTGAAATCTGATTGGTTTACACGCAGTTGATAATCCATTCTATTACCCTCAGCGTTAGCAACACACTTAGCAACGGGTAACACAACGAATTCTTACATTCACGTAAATTATGTGCGTACGGTTCGCCAAAGAATTTACGTCATTTCTGTATAAAAGCAATATAAAAATTCTCTAAAATTAAAACATTCAATATAATAAAATAAACAGTGCCTGTTTGAGAGGATAACAGTTGAAATTGACATCCCTCGAAAACTATTGTCAACCGACGCGAAGCGTCGGTTGAAAATGGTTTCCTCGGGGTGTAAATTTCAACTCTTTCCCTCCCAAACAGGCACTATTTATATATTGTATCTAGCTGATTAAAAAATGCAGAAGTTTTAATGGGTTCCCTTTACATATCATATACTATAAAGAAGCAAAAAAAAGGCAGGAAAGCTGCAACACTAACAACACGTCGTGTAGATTTGATTGTTGACTTGTTAACCAGTAGTAGCTGGATATTTAGTAATGTCTTGGTGTTCGGGTCCCTCTAGCAGAAACTGATATCAATTATTCAATTTTACAGTCTAATAAATGAGAACTTAAACGATTGAAGCCCCGGGCAGTTTCATCACCACTCAAACTGTAATTAATTTTGTGTCTTTAAGATTTATTCTTACAAGTCGAGTTTAGATGTGAAAATTATATCACTACACCAAGAATGTAAACACAATTGGAACAAAATGTTAGCTGACCGTAGGAAAAGTTGATGGGATTCGTTCTTTACGATTTGGTATAGTATGTTATAAAGTATGTTTTTTCACTGTCTTGCAGGCTTCTGAAGTATGAACATTCATGGCTGTTTAATTTGTTACGGCTATTTCGGTATCGAAATGCCCCAGACATACAAATATGATGCACAGTAAAACATAAATGACACCCTTTATATAGACTTTTCCCGTTTGAATTAAATGTGCGACCCTTTTATCATCTATATAAGCAATGGTAAGAAATGAATGAAACGATATTGTTGACACTGCTTTATTCCATTATGTGTTTTGGCGACCTAAATTTGAATAATTTCCATTCATTTGTTAGCACAAAGGCACTCAGTTTAAGCCTGCTCTAAAGTGATTATTGTTTAAAATAAGGGTGTGGACACAAGAGAAGAGTTTTCACAATAATTGTTGTATCTAGCTGGTTAAAAAATGCAGAAGTTTTAATGGGTTCCCTTTACATATCATATATGATAAAGATGCAAAAAACTGGAAGGAAAGCTGCGACACTTACCACAGGTCGTGTAGATTTGATTGTTGACTTGTTAACCAGTTGTAGCTGGATATTTAGTAATGTCTTGGTGTTCGGGTCCCTCTAGCAGACACTGATATCAATCAATCAATTTTACAGTCTAATAAATGAGAACTAGACAGTTTGAAGCCCCGGGCAATTTCATCACGACTCAAACTGTTATTAATTTTGTGTCTTGAAGATTTATTCTTACAAGTCGAGTTTAGATGTGAAAATTATATCACTGCACCAAGAATGTAAACACAATTGGAACAAAATGTTAGCAGACAGTAGGAAAAGTTGATAGGATACGTTCTTTACGATTTGGTATAGTATGTAATAAAGTGTGTTTTTTCACTGTCTTGCAGGCATCTGAAGTATGAACATTTACGGACTTGCGGACTGTTTAATTTGTTACGGCTATTTCGGTATCAAAATGCCCCAAACATACAAATTTGATGCACAGTAAAACATAAATGATACACTTTTAATAGACTTTTCCAGTTTGAATTAAATGTGCGACACTTATATCATCTAAATAAGAAATGTTGAGAATGGATGAGACTATATCGTAGACACTGCTTTATTCCATTATGTATTTTGGCGACCTAAATTTGATTAATTGCCATTCAGGTGTTAGCACAAGGGCATTCAGTTTGAGACTGTTCTAGAGTGAGTATTATTTAAGATAAGGGGAGGAGTTTTCACAATAATTGTTGTATCTAGCTGATTAAAAAATGCAGAAGTTTTAATGGGTTCCCTTTACATGTTATATTTATGTAGTTTAATCCCGACTAAAATTGTTATAAATTTTGTGTGTTGAAGATTTATTCTTACAGGTCGAGTCAAGATGTGAAAATTATATCATTGCACCAAGGATTGTACGATTGTACGAAGCCCTGGGCACTTTCATCACGACTCAAACTGTTATTAATTTTGTGTTTTGAAGATTTATTCTTACAAGTCGAGTCTAGATGTGAAAATTATATCACTGCACCAAGAATGTAAACACAATTGGAACAAAATGTTAGCTGACAATAGGAAAACTTGATACGATAGGTTCTTAACGATTTTGTATAGTGTGTAATAAAGTGTGTATTTTCACTGTCTTGCAGGCATCTGAAGTATGAACATTCACGGACTTGCAGGCTGTTTAGTTTGTTAAGGTTATTTCGGTATCAAAATGCCCCAAACATACAAATTTGATGCACAGTAAAACATAAATGATCATCTTTTAATAAAATATTCCAGTTTGAATTAAATGTGCGTTATATCATCTAAATAAGAAATGGCAAGAAATGGATGAGACTATATTATTGACACTGCTTTATTTAATTAATTTCCATTCAGGTTTTAGCACAAGGGCACTCAATTTAAGACTGTTCTAGAGTGAGTATTATTTAAAATAAGGGGAGGAGTTTTCACAATAATTGTTGTATCTAGCTGATTAAAAAATGCAGAAGTTTTAATGGGTTCCCTTTACATATCGTATACTTAAAAGATGCATAGAAAGGGAGGAAAGCTGGGACACTAAAAAACGTCTTTTAGATTTGATTGTTGACTTGTTAACCAGTTGTAGCTAGATGTTAAGTAATGTCTTGGTCTTTGGATCCCTGAATCAGACACTGATATCAATCAATTTTGCATTCAAATAAATGAGAACTAGTGGAGCAGATGGCTTAGTGGTAATGGACGTAACGCTAGTAATCGAAATGTCGCAGGTTCAAACACCGCTGTGGTAACTAGATTTTGTGTCTTGTGCACTCAGGCAAGGCACTCCATTTACATGGTCCAAGTCCATCCAGCTGATACCGACGTATGCTGGGGTTAACCTGCAATGGACTGGTGTCCCATCCAGGAGGGAGTCATCCTCTTAGCACCACGGAAACCGGGGATAAGCATTGGTTGTACGTGCCTTCAAGGCACGGAGATGAATTTGAATTTTTTTATTTTAATAAATGGGAACTACGCAGTTTGAAGTCCCGGGCAGTTTTATCACGACACAAACTAATATAAATGCTGGTGTCTTGAGGATTTATTCTTACAGGTCGAGTCTACATGTGAAAATTTTATCATTGCACCAAGGAATGTAAACACATTTGGAACAAAATGCTAGCTGACAGTCGGAAAAAGTTGATACGATTCGTTCTTAACAATTTTGTATCGTATGTAATAGACTGGTTTTTTTTTCACTGTCTTGCAGGCATTTAAAGTATGAAGATTCATTGACCTGCGGACTGTTTAATTTGTTGAGGCTATTTCGGCAAATGCCCAAAACACACACATTTGTTACACATTTTTAGCATAAATTATGATTTATAAAATTTTCCAGTTAGAACTATATGAGCGACAGTCATATCATCTTAATAAGCAATTGTAAGAAATGGATATGACTATATTGTTGACACTGCGTTGTTCCATTATTTATTTCGGCGAGACCTACATTTGCTTAGTTTCAATTAAGGTTAAGCACAAGGGCACTCAGTTGAAGCCTGTTAAAAAGTGAGAGGTATTTGAAATAGGGGTGTTGACATAAAGAGTTGCGTTTTTACAATAAGTGTTGTATCTAGCTGATAACTAATGCAAACTAAACCTTTTACATATTATATAGAAATAATAAGCAGAAAAAAAGGCTGGAAAGCTGTGACACTTACAACACGTCCTGTAGATTTGATTGTTAAATTGTGAACCAGTTGTAGATAGTTGTTTTGTATGTATTGTAGTTCGGATCCCTATAGCCGACACTGATATCATTCATTCAATTTTGTAGTTAAATAATTGAGAAGTAGAGAAAGCAGACAGTTTGAAACCCAGTGCAGTTTTATCACGAATCAAACTGTCTCTACTGCTTTGTCTTTTAGATTTATCCTTACTGGTCGAGCCTAGATGTGAAAATGATATCATTAAGATACTTTCTCGACACTGTTTTATTGCATTATATATTTCAGCGACATAAATATGCTTAATTTCAATACAGGTATTCGCACAAAGGCACTCAGTTTAAGCCTTTTGTAGAATAAGAGTTATTTGAAATTCTGGTGTTGATATAAAGAGCGGCGTTAACGGAATAAAATTTGTCTGTAGCTGTTAACACATGCAGAAGTTTTCACGGGTTCTTTTTACATATTATATAGAAAGGAAAAACACAAAAAGGCAGGAAAGCTGGGATACTTAGAACACGTCCTTTACATATTCTGCAGCAGGAAGAGGTGAAAAAGCACATGAGCCGGGATACGTCCCATTCATGTTGACTTGATAACCAGTTCCAGCTAAATGTTTTTAAAAATCTGGACTTTGGATTTCTCCAGTAGACACTGAAATTTATCGATTTTTGTATGAGTAAAAATATGAAAACTAAATAGATTGAAGCTGAGCGCAAGGTTTTCATAACTCAAACATAGGACAATGCTTATCTACAAGGTATTTTGGCCTTTTTGTAAAGTCTTATCATCGCACGTTGTTCCCTCTAAATTTACGAATTAAGTGTTTACCAACTAATTACTCATAAGCAAAGAAATTTAAACGGAAGTATGCTCTATACTGAAAAAAAATACAAGTTGTTAATTTGATGTGACTGTGTATTTGATAATCAGTTAATAATAATAAGTTATCATTTCGTGGACTTAACATTCATTTACGAAAGACCGCTATCAGTTGATTAATTCTTGCGCTAAAAGATATTGAGAACATGCTAGGTATGTTACAACGAACTTTGAAAATTATGCACTTTGAAAAAAAAAATTCAAAGTGCGTAAATCTTTGGACCAAGTCAACACACTTTGAAATTTTTTTTTTTTTAAAGAGCTTTGATATAGTTGATATTAACGCGCTTTGAAAACACATTTGTTCAGGGTTTAGTCAAAATAATTAATACTGTTTTAAACAATGAATGATTGTTTTACCTTTGTGTAGCTTAATTTAAAAAAGAACCTATGGAATTCTCAGCTAACTTGATATACATTTTCTAGATGAGAATTTTTTCTCATAAAACAATATCGACAGTTAACACCAAAGAACAATTTGGGAGATTTGAATTACCAAATATGGCATAAACTTCATCGCTTAGCAACTGCAATTTCCTATTTTGAGAATGCAGCATATTTACTTCTTATCTGGTATATTGAGCTAGGCAATAACGAATGTGATTTGTATATATTGATAAATATGATTTGTATATATTGATGATGGAGATCAAAGTATAACATATTTCAACTGGCTTATTGCATGTGCTTGTAAACAAACATAAAGTGATTAAGGATACGTTAGTTATGTTTATTAAAAACAATATGAACTTGTAGAAGATCAGTGCGAGAAAAAAACACATCCTAAATCTCATTTTAAGTTTATAATAATTTAAGGTTTGTTAATGTGATTTCTCTTTATTTTGAAGTGATTTATTTGATTAGAAAATAAAAACAGAAAGTTGAAACTCTTAAAGATTCTTTAACATACCAACGGAGAAATTATTGTTTGGCTAGCTCGTTTTTTCAATGTCACTCCATGTACTTTATTTACAACAGAGCATATTTCTTTTTCCGCTCTAAAGCGATTAAGTTGCTGAATATCAAATGTTTTGGAAGGAAAAACGAGGGGTAGGGGTCTTTCCTCCTAGAATCAAGTAAATGATGCTCTGGTGATTGACTGGGTATCTTTGGCTAACCCCCATTGCCTCCATTCGTTTATGGTTGGCCAAGATACCAATTGATAACAATATACATGAAATAACTCGATAAGAGATGATAGCTCCTCTTTCACCGTTGTAACGCTAATGTTAAATAAAGATGATAGCATATGATATGTAGGGTAACATCTCAACCAAATCAAAAAGAGCTCTGTTGTTTGGCGTAAGCAGGTGACGTGTTGGGATTGCATCTTCATGAAATTCAAATACATTACGAACAATATCAACGAACGAATCAGGACTTTCGCCAGTTATTTCATAAAAATAATACACGTGTGTACAGAACAATTTAAAAACATTTCTTCCACTCCAAAGCACATGTTCCGATGAACGCAGACGGTGACGCGCATCTAGAAGCGGATCAGGTGGTGGGATCAACATTGAAATTAGTATGGTGATAAATTTCTTCAGTAGTCTAGCAATATCAGGCGGGGGCAATGTAAGCACCGCAACGGCATCCATGACAGTTTCCCTCGTCTCTTCCATGATTTCTTTTAAAATAGAAGAAAACACTTTATTAAAAAGAAATAAAATTACAATTTTATAAACAAAGGCAGATATTCATGAAGATAGATGTAGCACATCGCAACATGATCGCTATGTGGAAAATTTTTCCACCATACTCTCGACCCAATGAATTGTGACGAACCCTCCCATAGCAATTTTCATTGTCATTCTAAAGCGTGTGGAGCATGGCGACAGACATGGACAGTTTACCAGATTTATCGGATGGTATGTTCTTTATGGCATTCAATTATAAAGATAACATACACAGCTTTCCAAAATATTATTAATACATTAACGAAATTTCAAAATAAACCTTCTCATTTACCTGTAGAACTGCTTCGAATTACAACACGCGTATTCGATTCACAATGTCTTTCTTCGAATGGATTTTAAGGGGGGGGGGTCAATGAACAATTCTCACAATTATGAAACTTTATAAAATTGAATATGTTATATAAATTTTTAAGTCCATTACAGCGGCATTACCTTTGATACTGATGCCTCTGATTTTTTAAATCAAAAATTCTATTCTACATTTTTGTGAAATTATGACATTTGATATTTACCGGTGAAGCGTTATAAGATATTAAATCATTCTGTATATTTCAGATGAAAACCAACAAACGATTGTTTGGAAATTAATTTCAAGAAAACGAGTTTCCATTTCTAATCAAGAAGTTTTGATGATGTTGAGGCTATACCAACTTCACCCCTGCTCGTGGAAAAACATAATCGGAAATATAAAAGAAAACGTACACCAGCTTCCATCTGATGCACAAAAAATTATGAAACAAACACATTAAAACAACAAAAAGATCGACTTTGTAATAAGCTATCAAAGCTTATATCAATTCCAGAAAAAAGAATATTCTGAATACTAAAATCAGGTAAAACACATATTTTTATTGTAGATTGTCAATACTAAAATTAAAGATGTTATTACAGTTTGATAAATGTGGATTTTGTTTAAATTTACGGTTTTATTATAAACTCAAACAAAATAAGCATCTAATATATTTATCATACAATTAAAAATACCTACTTTTATTTAGGACGGAAGTAAAGAAAATCAAAGAAATTGAAAAGGGGAAATCAAAACCAGACAAAAGAAAGCAAGAGCGCGATTTCAGCGAAGAGATTGTGGCAGCAAATGATCAAACACCAAATGTAACAAAAGTAAAAGAGAAAAATGTACAGCTTGATAAGCAGGTGCAAAAAGATAAAGAAACATCGTCACCGCAATGCTCCCGACAAGAAGAGAATGGCAGAGGTGAAAAATCAGCACCCCCGAAAAGCAGGAAGAGGCCTCTGTTGGAACTCGTTAGGGAAAACAACTCGGCTTACAACAGCTTTATAACCAAAAAAGTGCCAAAGTTATTAAGAGCATTGGGAGTTAGTTCCGACAAAGAAAGCAGTTATCTTTGCTATGTGTTACATGCAGCTTTCAATAGAATAAAATGTAAAATCTTTTTGTGTTGTAATGCATGATTGTGAACTTGGACATAACATACTTATTTATTTGCCAGATTAAAAAAGTGCAGCATTTCAAAAAACAATAAGTAGTATGCGGAATGCCGAATTTCAGTGCTTTGAGGGTTCCGTTCATTTTATCGATAATAGCAAGTCGCAGTAAATATTCACCCAACCGAAAATGTCCAATAGTAATATGTTATTATAACATTGTATTTTTTAACTAATGTCTTCCTCTAGCAACTAGTTTACCAATTCTAACCCATTACATCCAGATATTTCTGTTTAGTCCTTTTAATTTTTTTTTTCAAAAATCAATAGTAATTCTATGTTAATATTTTAAGAAATTAATTATTTTTTAATAGTCTTCGTAATATCGCCCAAATCAGATGAGCGGACAAAACACTCTATGCTTGTTTGATGATTTAATGCAATTATCATACATAAGATAATGCTATTAAAAAGGGTTGTAAATGATAGAATTAATTCTCAAAAGTTGAACAATAATACCATGATTTCAAAGGATGTACCAATTATTTGATAATTGATATTAGAACTGTTTCTACTACTACAACTTCTATTGCAACTACAACTAAAACTACTTTTTGACATTTAAAAATATCAAACATCCGCAAATAAAATATAAAAATTAAAAATAGGAAAAAAAAATATTAATATGAGAATATTTTTAAATTCTTTTAATATTAATTGAATTTGTTGGGCTAAAACAATTAAAACTATCAGGACAGTGTGTGGGGAAAAATGTATTTAAAATACATGTATCTATTTTTACATACATACACTGTTGCCGGAGAAAAACAATTACAATGTAGACTTCCAAAATAATTAAATTGTGGTTCGCTTGACTAGCAGTGCTCTCAGTACTTTGATTTATATATAATGTGGGTTAAAAAGAAAGATAACTCTTTCCAAAGAACTGCGCGATACATTGTTTTCGGCTTTATATTTTTATTTAAAACAAATTAAAGGCATTTTTGTTACTAGCAGTAAATATATGAATCGAAGATTATTTTTGAAACGTTCATCGATTCGGCCATTTGCACTTTCCTTTTGTGCAAAAGTTTAATTAAAACCAAAGAACAACAAGCTAGGTCACACTGTAAACAAGACGATACCCTGTATGAGATACGATAATCTAATGACATCAATATTAAATTCCATCTTCTTTTTATAATAAATCTACCATTCAATTAATAAAGCATCAAGTTTATTTGAGTTTTCTTACTTTATGTTTACTAAATTATATATAAGAACGTAGACAAAAATAAGACTGCTACAGTTTTCTCCCTTAACGGCCGCTAACGTTGGTCAAATGTAGAAAAAAGTTGCAGGCATCTTTAGTAGTTTTTTTTAAAACTACTACATCTTCCTTAGAGGATGGTTAAAATTAAAATTAAAATATCTCTTTCATAAGCCGTCAAAAAGTGTTCAAATCTTGAGTAAATCCTAAAATTGGTCCGCTCTAATATATTATCGCATAAAAACTAGAAGAAATGTTTGCAAAAGTTATTTTCCAGCCGACAGCCTGCAAGACAGTGATTTTACATACTCCGGCGCCAAGTCAGGAACCGTAGTTATATATATATATATATATATATAATTCCCAGATGCAACAAAAAATAAATCGACACAGTTTGAAATAATTTAAAAAAAAAAATATCCAGAATAAAATCACAAAATGATCCTAACTGCCTGAAGAGCCAGGAATTGCGAAAAAGTTTGCAGTAAATAGGATCATTTTGTGATTTTATTCTGGATATTCATAATCTTTAAATTATTATTATTATTATTATTATTATTATTATATATATATATATATATATATATATATATATATATATATATATATATATATATATATATATATATATATATATATATATATATATATATATATATATATATATATACAGTAAAACACGCTTATAACGAAGTCCCAGGGACGGCCAATTTAACTTCGTTATAAGCGTAATTCGTTATATCCGTCAAGTTTACAACATGAAACAGAGACTTGGGGAATGCAATTCACTTTGCTGTAAGCGTCAATTCATTATAAGCGTGTTCGCTATGACCGTGTTTTACTGTATATATATATATATATATATATATATATATATATTTATATATATATAAATATATATATATATATATATATATATATATATATATATATATATATATATATATAACTACGGTTCCTGACTTGGCGCCGGAGTATGTAAAATCACTGTCTTGCAGGCTGTCGGCTGGAAAATAACTTTTGCAAACATTTCTTCTAGTTTTTATGCGATAATATATTAGAGCGGACCAATTTTAGGATTTACTCAAGATTTGAACACTTTTTGACGGCTTATGAAAGAGATATTTTAATTTTAATTTTAACCATCCTCTAAGGAAGATGTAGTAGTTTTAAAAAAAACTACTAAAGATGCCTGCAACTTTTTTCTACATTTGACCAACGTTAGCGGCCGTTAAGGGAGAAAACTGTAGCAGTCTTATTTTTGTCTACGTTCTTATATATAATTTAGTAAACATAAAGTAAGAAAACTCAAATAAACTTGATGCTTTATTAATTGAATGGTAGATTTATTATAAAAAGAAGATGGAATTTAATATTGATGTCATTAGATTATCGTATCTCATACAGGGTATCGTCTTGTTTACAGTGTGACCTAGCTTGTTGTTCTTTGGTTTTAATTAAACTTTTGCACAAAAGGAAAGTGCAAATGGCCGAATCGATGAACGTTTCAAAAATAATCTTCGATTCATATATTTACTGCTAGTAACAAAAATGCCTTTAATTTGTTTTAAATAAAAATATAAAGCCGAAAACAATGTATCGCGCAGTTCTTTGGAAAGAGTTATCTTTCTTTTTAACCCACATTATATATAAATCAAAGTACTGAGAGCACTGCTAGTCAAGCGAACCACAATTTAATTATTTTGGAAGTCTACATTGTAATTGTTTTTCTCCGGCAACAGTGTATGTATGTAAAAATAGATACATGTATTTTAAATACATTTTTCCCCACACACTGTCCTGATAGTTTTAATTGTTTTAGCCCAACAAATTCAATTAATATTAAAAGAATTTAAAAATATTCTCATATTAATATTTTTTTTTCCTATTTTTAATTTTTATATTTTATTTGCGGATGTTTGATATTTTTAAATGTCAAAAAGTAGTTTTAGTTGTAGTTGCAATAGAAGTTGTAGTAGTAGAAACAGTTCTAATATCAATTATCAAATAATTGGTACATCCTTTGAAATCATGGTATTATTGTTCAACTTTTGAGAATTAATTCTATCATTTACAACCCTTTTTAATAGCATTATCTTATGTATGATAATTGCATTAAATCATCAAACAAGCATAGAGTGTTTTGTCCGCTCATCTGATTTGGGCGATATTACGAAGACTATTAAAAAATAATTAATTTCTTAAAATATTAACATAGAATTACTATTGATTTTTGAAAAAAAAAATTAAAAGGACTAAACAGAAATATCTGGATGTAATGGGTTAGAATTGGTAAACTAGTTGCTAGAGGAAGACATTAGTTAAAAAATACAATGTTATAATAACATATTACTATTGGACATTTTCGGTTGGGTGAATATTTACTGCGACTTGCTATTATCGATAAAATGAACGGAACCCTCAAAGCACTGAAATTCGGCATTCCGCATACTACTTATTGTTTTTTGAAATGCTGCACTTTTTTAATCTGGCAAATAAATAAGTATGTTATGTCCAAGTTCACAATCATGCATTACAACACAAAAAGATTTTACATTTTATTCTATTGAAAGCTGCATGTAACACATAGCAAAGATAACTGCTTTCTTTGTCGGAACTAACTCCCAATGCTCTTAATAACTTTGGCACTTTTTTGGTTATAAAGCTGTTGTAAGCCGAGTTGTTTTCCCTAACGAGTTCCAACAGAGGCCTCTTCCTGCTTTTCGGGGGTGCTGATTTTTCACCTCTGCCATTCTCTTCTTGTCGGGAGCATTGCGGTGACGATGTTTCTTTATCTTTTTGCACCTGCTTATCAAGCTGTACATTTTTCTCTTTTACTTTTGTTACATTTGGTGTTTGATCATTTGCTGCCACAATCTCTTCGCTGAAATCGCGCTCTTGCTTTCTTTTGTCTGGTTTTGATTTCCCCTTTTCAATTTCTTTGATTTTCTTTACTTCCGTCCTAAATAAAAGTAGGTATTTTTAATTGTATGATAAATATATTAGATGCTTATTTTGTTTGAGTTTATAATAAAACCGTAAATTTAAACAAAATCCACATTTATCAAACTGTAATAACATCTTTAATTTTAGTATTGACAATCTACAATAAAAATATGTGTTTTACCTGATTTTAGTATTCAGAATATTCTTTTTTCTGGAATTGATATAAGCTTTGATAGCTTATTACAAAGTCGATCTTTTTGTTGTTTTAATGTGTTTGTTTCATAATTTTTTGTGCATCAGATGGAAGCTGGTGTACGTTTTCTTTTATATTTCCGATTATGTTTTTCCACGAGCAGGGGTGAAGTTGGTATAGCCTCAACATCATCAAAACTTCTTGATTAGAAATGGAAACTCGTTTTCTTGAAATTAATTTCCAAACAATCGTTTGTTGGTTTTCATCTGAAATATACAGAATGATTTAATATCTTATAACGCTTCACCGGTAAATATCAAATGTCATAATTTCACAAAAATGTAGAATAGAATTTTTGATTTAAAAAATCAGAGGCATCAGTATCAAAGGTAATGCCGCTGTAATGGACTTAAAAATTTATATAACATATTCAATTTTATAAAGTTTCATAATTGTGAGAATTGTTCATTGACCCCCCCCCCTTAAAATCCATTCGAAGAAAGACATTGTGAATCGAATACGCGTGTTGTAATTCGAAGCAGTTCTACAGGTAAATGAGAAGGTTTATTTTGAAATTTCGTTAATGTATTAATAATATTTTGGAAAGCTGTGTATGTTATCTTTATAATTGAATGCCATAAAGAACATACCATCCGATAAATCTGGTAAACTGTCCATGTCTGTCGCCATGCTCCACACACTTTAGAATGACAATGAAAATTGCTATGGGAGGGTTCGTCACAATTCATTGGGTCGAGAGTATGGTGGAAAAATTTTCCACATAGCGATCATGTTGCGATGTGCTACATCTATCTTCATGAATATCTGCCTTTGTTTATAAAATTGTAATTTTATTTCTTTTTAATAAAGTGTTTTCTTCTATTTTAAAAGAAATCATGGAAGAGACGAGGGAAACTGTCATGGATGCCGTTGCGGTGCTTACATTGCCCCCGCCTGATATTGCTAGACTACTGAAGAAATTTATCACCATACTAATTTCAATGTTGATCCCACCACCTGATCCGCTTCTAGATGCGCGTCACCGTCTGCGTTCATCGGAACATGTGCTTTGGAGTGGAAGAAATGTTTTTAAATTGTTCTGTACACACGTGTATTATTTTTATGAAATAACTGGCGAAAGTCCTGATTCGTTCGTTGATATTGTTCGTAATGTATTTGAATTTCATGAAGATGCAATCCCAACACGTCACCTGCTTACGCCAAACAACAGAGCTCTTTTTGATTTGGTTGAGATGTTACCCTACATATCATATGCTATCATCTTTATTTAACATTAGCGTTACAACGGTGAAAGAGGAGCTATCATCTCTTATCGAGTTATTTCATGTATATTGTTATCAATTGGTATCTTGGCCAACCATAAACGAATGGAGGCAATGGGGGTTAGCCAAAGATACCCAGTCAATCACCAGAGCATCATTTACTTGATTCTAGGAGGAAAGACCCCTACCCCTCGTTTTTCCTTCCAAAACATTTGATATTCAGCAACTTAATCGCTTTAGAGCGGAAAAAGAAATATGCTCTGTTGTAAATAAAGTACATGGAGTGACATTGAAAAAACGAGCTAGCCAAACAATAATTTCTCCGTTGGTATGTTAAAGAATCTTTAAGAGTTTCAACTTTCTGTTTTTATTTTCTAATCAAATAAATCACTTCAAAATAAAGAGAAATCACATTAACAAACCTTAAATTATTATAAACTTAAAATGAGATTTAGGATGTGTTTTTTTCTCGCACTGATCTTCTACAAGTTCATATTGTTTTTAATAAACATAACTAACGTATCCTTAATCACTTTATGTTTGTTTACAAGCACATGCAATAAGCCAGTTGAAATATGTTATACTTTGATCTCCATCATCAATATATACAAATCATATTTATCAATATATACAAATCACATTCGTTATTGCCTAGCTCAATATACCAGATAAGAAGTAAATATGCTGCATTCTCAAAATAGGAAATTGCAGTTGCTAAGCGATGAAGTTTATGCCATATTTGGTAATTCAAATCTCCCAAATTGTTCTTTGGTGTTAACTGTCGATATTGTTTTATGAGAAAAAATTCTCATCTAGAAAATGTATATCAAGTTAGCTGAGAATTCCATAGGTTCTTTTTTAAATTAAGCTACACAAAGGTAAAACAATCATTCATTGTTTAAAACAGTATTAATTATTTTGACTAAACCCTGAACAAATGTGTTTTCAAAGCGCGTTAATATCAACTATATCAAAGCTCTTTAAAAAAAAAAAAATTTCAAAGTGTGTTGACTTGGTCCAAAGATTTACGCACTTTGAATTTTTTTTTTCAAAGTGCATAATTTTCAAAGTTCGTTGTAACATACCTAGCATGTTCTCAATATCTTTTAGCGCAAGAATTAATCAACTGATAGCGGTCTTTCGTAAATGAATGTTAAGTCCACGAAATGATAACTTATTATTATTAACTGATTATCAAATACACAGTCACATCAAATTAACAACTTGTATTTTTTTTCAGTATAGAGCATACTTCCGTTTAAATTTCTTTGCTTATGAGTAATTAGTTGGTAAACACTTAATTCGTAAATTTAGAGGGAACAACGTGCGATGATAAGACTTTACAAAAAGGCCAAAATACCTTGTAGATAAGCATTGTCCTATGTTTGAGTTATGAAAACCTTGCGCTCAGCTTCAATCTATTTAGTTTTCATATTTTTACTCATACAAAAAATCGATAAATTTCAGTGTCTACTGGAGAAATCCAAAGTCCAGATTTTTAAAAACATTTAGCTGGAACTGGTTATCAAGTCAACATGAATGGGACGTATCCCGGCTCATGTGCTTTTTCACCTCTTCCTGCTGCAGAATATGTAAAGGACGTGTTCTAAGTATCCCAGCTTTCCTGCCTTTTTGTGTTTTTCCTTTCTATATAATATGTAAAAAGAACCCGTGAAAACTTCTGCATGTGTTAACAGCTACAGACAAATTTTATTCCGTTAACGCCGCTCTTTATATCAACACCAGAATTTCAAATAACTCTTATTCTACAAAAGGCTTAAACTGAGTGCCTTTGTGCGAATACCTGTATTGAAATTAAGCATATTTATGTCGCTGAAATATATAATGCAATAAAACAGTGTCGAGAAAGTATCTTAATGATATCATTTTCACATCTAGGCTCGACCAGTAAGGATAAATCTAAAAGACAAAGCAGTAGAGACAGTTTGATTCGTGATAAAACTGCACTGGGTTTCAAACTGTCTGCTTTCTCTACTTCTCAATTATTTAACTACAAAATTGAATGAATGATATCAGTGTCGGCTATAGGGATCCGAACTACAATACATACAAAACAACTATCTACAACTGGTTCACAATTTAACAATCAAATCTACAGGACGTGTTGTAAGTGTCACAGCTTTCCAGCCTTTTTTTCTGCTTATTATTTCTATATAATATGTAAAAGGTTTAGTTTGCATTAGTTATCAGCTAGATACAACACTTATTGTAAAAACGCAACTCTTTATGTCAACACCCCTATTTCAAATACCTCTCACTTTTTAACAGGCTTCAACTGAGTGCCCTTGTGCTTAACCTTAATTGAAACTAAGCAAATGTAGGTCTCGCCGAAATAAATAATGGAACAACGCAGTGTCAACAATATAGTCATATCCATTTCTTACAATTGCTTATTAAGATGATATGACTGTCGCTCATATAGTTCTAACTGGAAAATTTTATAAATCATAATTTATGCTAAAAATGTGTAACAAATGTGTGTGTTTTGGGCATTTGCCGAAATAGCCTCAACAAATTAAACAGTCCGCAGGTCAATGAATCTTCATACTTTAAATGCCTGCAAGACAGTGAAAAAAAAACCAGTCTATTACATACGATACAAAATTGTTAAGAACGAATCGTATCAACTTTTTCCGACTGTCAGCTAGCATTTTGTTCCAAATGTGTTTACATTCCTTGGTGCAATGATAAAATTTTCACATGTAGACTCGACCTGTAAGAATAAATCCTCAAGACACCAGCATTTATATTAGTTTGTGTCGTGATAAAACTGCCCGGGACTTCAAACTGCGTAGTTCCCATTTATTAAAATAAAAAAATTCAAATTCATCTCCGTGCCTTGAAGGCACGTACAACCAATGCTTATCCCCGGTTTCCGTGGTGCTAAGAGGATGACTCCCTCCTGGATGGGACACCAGTCCATTGCAGGTTAACCCCAGCATACGTCGGTATCAGCTGGATGGACTTGGACCATGTAAATGGAGTGCCTTGCCTGAGTGCACAAGACACAAAATCTAGTTACCACAGCGGTGTTTGAACCTGCGACATTTCGATTACTAGCGTTACGTCCATTACCACTAAGCCATCTGCTCCACTAGTTCTCATTTATTTGAATGCAAAATTGATTGATATCAGTGTCTGATTCAGGGATCCAAAGACCAAGACATTACTTAACATCTAGCTACAACTGGTTAACAAGTCAACAATCAAATCTAAAAGACGTTTTTTAGTGTCCCAGCTTTCCTCCCTTTCTATGCATCTTTTAAGTATACGATATGTAAAGGGAACCCATTAAAACTTCTGCATTTTTTAATCAGCTAGATACAACAATTATTGTGAAAACTCCTCCCCTTATTTTAAATAATACTCACTCTAGAACAGTCTTAAATTGAGTGCCCTTGTGCTAAAACCTGAATGGAAATTAATTAAATAAAGCAGTGTCAATAATATAGTCTCATCCATTTCTTGCCATTTCTTATTTAGATGATATAACGCACATTTAATTCAAACTGGAATATTTTATTAAAAGATGATCATTTATGTTTTACTGTGCATCAAATTTGTATGTTTGGGGCATTTTGATACCGAAATAACCTTAACAAACTAAACAGCCTGCAAGTCCGTGAATGTTCATACTTCAGATGCCTGCAAGACAGTGAAAATACACACTTTATTACACACTATACAAAATCGTTAAGAACCTATCGTATCAAGTTTTCCTATTGTCAGCTAACATTTTGTTCCAATTGTGTTTACATTCTTGGTGCAGTGATATAATTTTCACATCTAGACTCGACTTGTAAGAATAAATCTTCAAAACACAAAATTAATAACAGTTTGAGTCGTGATGAAAGTGCCCAGGGCTTCGTACAATCGTACAATCCTTGGTGCAATGATATAATTTTCACATCTTGACTCGACCTGTAAGAATAAATCTTCAACACACAAAATTTATAACAATTTTAGTCGGGATTAAACTACATAAATATAACATGTAAAGGGAACCCATTAAAACTTCTGCATTTTTTAATCAGCTAGATACAACAATTATTGTGAAAACTCCTCCCCTTATCTTAAATAATACTCACTCTAGAACAGTCTCAAACTGAATGCCCTTGTGCTAACACCTGAATGGCAATTAATCAAATTTAGGTCGCCAAAATACATAATGGAATAAAGCAGTGTCTACGATATAGTCTCATCCATTCTCAACATTTCTTATTTAGATGATATAAGTGTCGCACATTTAATTCAAACTGGAAAAGTCTATTAAAAGTGTATCATTTATGTTTTACTGTGCATCAAATTTGTATGTTTGGGGCATTTTGATACCGAAATAGCCGTAACAAATTAAACAGTCCGCAAGTCCGTAAATGTTCATACTTCAGATGCCTGCAAGACAGTGAAAAAACACACTTTATTACATACTATACCAAATCGTAAAGAACGTATCCTATCAACTTTTCCTACTGTCTGCTAACATTTTGTTCCAATTGTGTTTACATTCTTGGTGCAGTGATATAATTTTCACATCTAAACTCGACTTGTAAGAATAAATCTTCAAGACACAAAATTAATAACAGTTTGAGTCGTGATGAAATTGCCCGGGGCTTCAAACTGTCTAGTTCTCATTTATTAGACTGTAAAATTGATTGATTGATATCAGTGTCTGCTAGAGGGACCCGAACACCAAGACATTACTAAATATCCAGCTACAACTGGTTAACAAGTCAACAATCAAATCTACACGACCTGTGGTAAGTGTCGCAGCTTTCCTTCCAGTTTTTTGCATCTTTATCATATATGATATGTAAAGGGAACCCATTAAAACTTCTGCATTTTTTAACCAGCTAGATACAACAATTATTGTGAAAACTCTTCTCTTGTGTCCACACCCTTATTTTAAACAATAATCACTTTAGAGCAGGCTTAAACTGAGTGCCTTTGTGCTAACAAATGAATGGAAATTATTCAAATTTAGGTCGCCAAAACACATAATGGAATAAAGCAGTGTCAACAATATCGTTTCATTCATTTCTTACCATTGCTTATATAGATGATAAAAGGGTCGCACATTTAATTCAAACGGGAAAAGTCTATATAAAGGGTGTCATTTATGTTTTACTGTGCATCATATTTGTATGTCTGGGGCATTTCGATACCGAAATAGCCGTAACAAATTAAACAGCCATGAATGTTCATACTTCAGAAGCCTGCAAGACAGTGAAAAAACATACTTTATAACATACTATACCAAATCGTAAAGAACGAATCCCATCAACTTTTCCTACGGTCAGCTAACATTTTGTTCCAATTGTGTTTACATTCTTGGTGTAGTGATATAATTTTCACATCTAAACTCGACTTGTAAGAATAAATCTTAAAGACACAAAATTAATTACAGTTTGAGTGGTGATGAAACTGCCCGGGGCTTCAATCGTTTAAGTTCTCATTTATTAGACTGTAAAATTGAATAATTGATATCAGTTTCTGCTAGAGGGACCCGAACACCAAGACATTACTAAATATCCAGCTACTACTGGTTAACAAGTCAACAATCAAATCTACACGACGTGTTGTTAGTGTTGCAGCTTTCCTGCCTTTTTTTTGCTTCTTTATAGTATATGATATGTAAAGGGAACCCATTAAAACTTCTGCATTTTTTAATCAGCTAGATACAATATATAAATAGTGCCTGTTTGGGAGGGAAAGAGTTGAAATTTACACCCCGAGGAAACCATTTTCAACCGACGCTTCGCGTCGGTTGACAATAGTTTTCGAGGGATGTCAATTTCAACTGTTATCCTCTCAAACAGGCACTGTTTATTTTATTATATTGAATGTTTTAATTTTAGAGAATTTTTATATTGCTTTTATACAGAAATGACGTAAATTCTTTGGCGAACCGTACGCGCATAATTTACGTGAATGTAAGAATTCGTTGTGTTACCCGTTGCTAAGTGTGTTGCTAACGCTGAGGGTAATAGAATGGATTATCAACTGCGTGTAAACCAATCAGATTTCAGTATTTAACATGAAAGTATAATAACAATTATTGTGAAAACCTTTCTTGTGTCAGCACCCTTATTTTAAATAATACTCACTCTAGAACAGTATCAAACTGAGTGCCCTTGTGCTAACACCTGAATGGCAATTAATCAAATATAGGTCGTCAAAACACATAATGGAATAAAGCAGTGTCAACAATATAGTCTCATCTATTCTAACCATTTCTTATTTAGATGATATAAGTGTCGCACATTTAATTCAAACTGGAAAAGTCTATATAAAAGGTATCATTTATGTTTTACTGTGCATCATATTTGTATGTTTGGGGCATTTTGATACCGAAAAAGCCGTAACAAATTAAACAGCCTGCAAGTCCATGAATGTTCATCTCTCAGATGCCTGCAAGACAGTGAAAAAACATACTTTATAACATACTATACCAAATCGTAAAGAACGTATCCTATCAACTTTTCCTACGGTCAGCTAACATTTTGTTCCAATTGTGTTTACATTCTTGGTGCAGTGATATGATTTTCACATGTAAACTCGACTTGTAAGAATAAATCTTCAAGACACAAAATTAATAACAGTTTGAGTCGTGATGAAACTGCCCGGGGCTTCAATCGTTTAAGTTCTCATTTATTAGACTGTAAAATTGAATAATTGATATCTGTGTCTGCTAGAGGGACCCGAACACCAAGACATTACTAAATATCCAGCTACAACTGGTTAACAAGTCAACAATCAAATCTACACGACGTGTTGTTAGTGTCGCAGCTTTCCTGCCTTTTTTTTTGCTTCTTTATCATACATGATATGTAAAGGAAACCCATTAAAACTTCTGCATTTTTTAATCAGCTAGATACAACAATTATTGTGAAAACTCCTTTCTTGAGTCAGCACCTGTATTTTAAATAATACTCACTCAAGAACAGTGTCAAACTGAGTGCCCTTGTGCTAACACCTGAATGGCAATTAATCAAATATAGGTCGTCAAAACTCATAATGGAATAAAGCAGTGTCAACAATATAGTCTCATCTATTCTAACCATTTCTTATTTAGATGATATAAGTGTCGCACATTTAATTCAAACTGGAAAAGTCTATATAAAAGGTATCATTTATGTTTTACTGTGCATCATATTTGTATGTTTGGGGCATTTTGATACCGAAAAAGCCGTAACAAATTAAACAGCCTGCAAGTCCATGAATGTTCATCTCTCAGATGCCTGCAAGACAGTGAAAAAACATACTTTATAACATACTATACCAAATCGTAAAGAACGTATCCTATCAACTTTTCCTACGGTCAGCTAACATTTTGTTCCAATTGTGTTTACATTCTTGGTGCAGTGATATGATTTTCACATGTAAACTCGACTTGTAAGAATAAATCTTCAAGACACAAAATTAATAACAGTTTGAGTCGTGATGAAATTGCCCGGGGCTTCAATCGTTTAAGTTCTCATTTATTAGACTGTAAAATTGAATAATTGATATCAATGTCTGCTAGAGGGACCCGAACACCAAGACATTACTAAATATCCAACTACAACTGGTTAACAAGTCAACAATCAAATCTACACGACGTGTTGTTAGTGTCGCAGCTTTCCTGCCTTTTTTTGCTTCTTTATAGTATATGATATGTAAAGGGAACCCATTAAAACTTCTGCATTTTTTAATCAGCTAGATACAATATATAAATAGTGCCTGTTTGGGAGGGAAAACAGTTGAAATTGACACCCCGAGGAAACCATTGTCAACCGACGCTTCGCGTCGGTTGACAATGGTTTTCGAGGGATGTCAATTTCAACTGTTATCGTCTCAAACAGGCACTGTTTATTTTATTATATTGAATGTTTTAATTTTAGAGAATTTTTATATTGCTTTTATACAGAAATGACGTAAATGCTTTGGCAAACCGTACGCGCATAATTTACGCGAATGTAAGAATTCGTTGTGTAACCCGTTGCTAAGTGTGTTGCTAACGCTGAGGGTAATAGAACGGATTATCAACTGCGTGTAAACCAATCAGATTTCAGTATTTAACATGAAAGTATAATAACAATTATTGTGAAAACTCCTTTCTTGTGTCAGCACCCATATTTTAAATAATACTCACTCTAGAACAGTCTCAAACTGAGTGCCCTTGTGCTAACACCTGAATGGCAAATAATCAAATATAGGTCGTCAAAACACATAATGGAATGAAGCAGTGTCAACAATATAGTCTCATCTATTCTAACCATTTCTTATTTAGATGATATAAGTGTCGCACATTTAATTCAAACTGGAAAAGTCTATTAAAAGTGTATCATTTATGTGATACTGTGCATCAAATTTGTATGTTTGGGGCATTTTGATACCGAAAAAAACTTAAAAAATTCAACAGCCTGCAAGTCCGTAAATGTTCATACTTCAGATGCCTCCAATACAGTGAAAAAACACACTTTATTACATACTATACCAAATCGTAAAGAGCGTGTCCTATCAACTTTTTCTACTGTCAGCTAACAATTGTTCCAATTGTGTTTACATTCTTGGTGCAGTGATATAATTTTCACATCTAAACTCGACTTGTAAGAATAAATCTTCAAGACACAAAATTAATAACAGTTTGAGTCGTGATGAAATTGCCCAGGGCTTCAAACCGTCAAATGTTCATTTATTAGACTGTAAAATTGATTGATTGATATCAGTGTCTGCTAGAGGGACCCAAACACCAAGACATTACTAAATATCCAGCTACAACTGGTTAGCAAGTCAACAATCAAATCTACACGACGTGTTGTTAGTGTCGCAGCTTTCCTGCGTTTTTTGCTTCTTTATAGTTTGTGATATGTAAAGGGAACCCATTAAAACTTCTCCATTTTTTAATCAGCTAGATACAACAATTATTGTGAAAACTCTTCTCTTGTGTCAGCACCCTTATTTTAAATAATACTCACTCTAGGACAGGCTTAAACTGAGTGCCCTACGCGCTAACACCTGAATGGCAATTAGTCAAATTTAGGTCGTCAAAACCCATAATGGAATGAAGCAGTGTCAACAATATAGTCTCATCTATTCTAACCATTTCTTATTTAGATGATATAAGTGTCGCACATTTAATTCAAACTGGAAAAGTCTATTAACAGTGTATGATTTATGATTTACTGTGCATTAAATTTGTATGTTTGGGGCATTTTGATACTGAAATAGCCGTAACAAATTAAACAGCCTGCAAGTCCGTAAATGTTCATACTTCAGATACCTGCAAGACAGTGAAAAAACACACTTTATTACATACTATACCAAATCGTAAAGAACGTATCCTATCAACTTTTCCTATTGTCAGCTAACATTTTGTTCCAATTGTGTTTACATTCTTGGTGCAGTGATATAATTTTCACATCTAAACTCGACTTGTAAGAATAAATCTTCAAGACACAAAATTAATAACAGTTTGAATCGTTATGAAATTGGCCAAGGCTTCAAACTGTCTAGTTTTCATTTATTAAACAGTAAAATTGAATAATTGATATCAGTGTCTGCTTGAGGGACCCGAAAACCAAGACATTACTAAACATCTAGCTACAACTGGTTAACAAGTCAACAATCAAATCTACACGACGTGTTGTTAGTGTCGCAGCTTTCCTGCCATTTTTTGCATCTTTATAGCATATGATATGTAAAGTGAACCCATTAAAACTTCTGCATTTTTCAATCAGCTAGATACAGCAATTATTATAAAAACTACTCTCTTGTGTCAGCGCCCTTATTTTAAATAATACTCACTCTAGAACAGCCTTAAACTGGGTGCCCTTGTGCTAGCACCTGAATGGAAATTAATCAAATTTAGGTCGCCGAGACACATAATGCAATAAAGCAGTGTCTACGATATAGTCTCATCCATTTCTTACCATTGCTTATTTAGATGATATAAGTGTCGCTCATTTAATTCAAAATGGAAAAGTCTATTAGCAGTGTATCATTTGTTTTACTCTGTATCAAATTTGTATGTTTTAGGCATTTTGATACCGAAATAGCCTAAGCAAATTAAACAGCCTGCAAGTCCATAAATGTTCATACTTCAGATGCCTGCAAGACAGTGAAAAAACATACTTTTTAACATACTATACCAAATCGTAAAGAACGTATCCTATCAACTTTTCCTACGGTCAGCTAACATTTTGTTCCAATTGTGTTTACATTCTTGGTGCAGTGATATGATTTTCACATGTAAACTCGACTTGTAAGAATAAATCTTCAAGACACAAAATTAATAACAGTTTGAGTCGTGATGAAACTGCCCGGGGCTTCAATCGTTTAAGTTCTCATTTATTAGACTGTAAAATTGAATAATTGATATCTGTGTCTGCTAGAGGGACCCGAACACCAAGACATTACTAAATATCCAGCTACAACTGGTTAACAAGTCAACAATCAAATCTACACGACGTGTTGTTAGTGTCGCAGCTTTCCTGCCTTTTTTTTTGCTTCTTTATCATACATGATATGTAAAGGAAACCCATTAAAACTTCTGCATTTTTTAATCAGCTAGATACAACAATTATTGTGAAAACTCCTTTCTTGAGTCAGCACCTGTATTTTAAATAATACTCACTCAAGAACAGTGTCAAACTGAGTGCCCTTGTGCTAACACCTGAATGGCAATTAATCAAATATAGGTCGTCAAAACTCATAATGGAATAAAGCAGTGTCAACAATATAGTCTCATCTATTCTAACCATTTCTTATTTAGATGATATAAGTGTCGCACATTTAATTCAAACTGGAAAAGTCTATATAAAAGGTATCATTTATGTTTTACTGTGCATCATATTTGTATGTTTGGGGCATTTTGATACCGAAAAAGCCGTAACAAATTAAACAGCCTGCAAGTCCATGAATGTTCATCTCTCAGATGCCTGCAAGACAGTGAAAAAACATACTTTATAACATACTATACCAAATCGTAAAGAACGTATCCTATCAACTTTTCCTACGGTCAGCTAACATTTTGTTCCAATTGTGTTTACATTCTTGGTGCAGTGATTTGATTTTCACATGTAAACTCGACTTGTAAGAATAAATCTTCAAGACACAAAATTAATAACAGTTTGAGTCGTGATGAAATTGCCCGGGGCTTCAATCGTTTAAGTTCTCATTTATTAGACTGTAAAATTGAATAATTGATATCAATGTCTGCTAGAGGGACCCGAACACCAAGACATTACTAAATATCCAACTACAACTGGTTAACAAGTCAACAATCAAATCTACACGACGTGTTGTTAGTGTCGCAGCTTTCCTGCCTTTTTTTGCTTCTTTATAGTATATGATATGTAAAGGGAACCCATTAAAACTTCTGCATTTTTTAATCAGCTAGATACAATATATAAATAGTGCCTGTTTGGGAGGGAAACAGTTGAAATTGACACCCCGAGGAAACCATTGTCACCCGACGCTTCGCGTCGGTTGACAATGGTTTTCGAGGGATGTCAATTTCAACTGTTATCCTCTCAAACAGGCACTGTTTATTTTATTATATTGAATGTTTTAATTTTAGAGAATTTTTATATTGCTTTTATACAGAAATGACGTAAATGCTTTGGCAAACCGTACGCGCATAATTTACGCGAATGTAAGAATTCGTTGTGTTACCCGTTGCTAAGTGTGTTGCTAACGCTGAGGGTAATAGAACGGATTATCAACTGCGTGTAAACCAATCAGATTTCAGTATTTAACATGAAAGTATAATAACAATTATTGTGAAAACTCCTTTCTTGTGTCAGCACCCATATTTTAAATAATACTCACTCTAGAACAGTCTCAAACTGAGTGCCCTTGTGCTAACACCTGAATGGCAATTAATCAAATATAGGTCGTCAAAACACATAATGGAATGAAGCAGTGTCAACAATATAGTCTCATCTATTCTAACCATTTCTTATTTAGATGATATAAGTGTCGCACATTTAATTCAAACTGGAAAAGTCTATTAAAAATGTATCATTTATGTGATACTGTGCATCATATTTGTATGTTTGGGGCATTTTGATACCGAAAAAAACTTAAAAAATTAAACAGCCTGCAAGTCCGTAAATGTTCATACTTCAGATGCCTGCAAGACAGTGAAAAAACACACTTTATTACATACTATACCAAATCGTAAAGAACGTATCCTATCAACTTTTCCTATTGTCAGCTAACATTTTGTTCCAATTGTGTTTACATTCTTGGTGCAGTGATATAATTTTCACATCTAAACTCGACTTGTAAGAATAAATCTTCAAGACACAAAATTAATAACAGTTTGAGTCGTTATGAAATTTGCCAAGACTTCAAACTGTCTAGTTTTCATTTATTAAACAGTAAAATTGAATAATTGATATCAGTGTCTGCTTGAGGGACCCGAAAACCAAGACATTACTAAACATCTAGCTACAACTGGTTAACAAGTCAACAATCAAATCTACACGACGTGTTGTTAGTGTCGCAGCTTTCCTGCCATTTTTTGCATCTTTATAGCATATGATATGTAAAGTGAACCCATTAAAACTTCTGCATTTTTCAATCAGCTAGATACAGCAATTATTATAAAAACTCCTCTCTTGTGTCAGCACCCTTATTTTAAATAATACTCACTCTAGAACAGCCTTAAACTGGGTGCCCTTGTGCTAGCACCTGAATGGAAATTAATCAAATTTAGGTCGCCGAGACACATAATGCAATAAAGCAGTGTCTACGATATAGTCTCATCCATTTCTTACCATTGCTTATTTAGATGATATAAGTGTCGCTCATTTAATTCAAAATGGAAAAGTCTATTAGCAGTGTATCATTTGTTTTACTCTGTATCAAATTTGTATGATTTAGGCATTTTGATACCGAAATAGCCTAAGCAAATTAAACAGCCTGCAAGTCCATAAATGTTCATACTTCAGATGCCTGCAAGACAGTGAAAAGACACACTTTATTACATACTATACCAAATCGTAAAGAACGTATCCTATCAACTTTTCCTACGGTCAGCTAACATTTTGTTCCAATTGTGTTTACATTCTTGGTGCAGTGATATAATTTTCACATCTAAACTCGACCTGTAAGAATAAATCTTCGAGACACAAAATTAATAACAGTTTAAGTCGTGATGAAACTGCCCAGGGCTTCAAACTGTCAAGTTCTCATTTATTAGACTGTAAAATTGATTGATTGATATCAGTGTCTGCTTGAGGGACCCGAACACCAAGACATTACTAAACATCAAGGTACAACTGGTTAACAAGTCAACAATCAAATCTACACGACGTGTTGTTAGTGTCGCAGCTTTCCTGCCTTTTTTGCTTCTTTATAGTATGTGATATGTAAAGGGAACCCATTAAAACATCTGCATTTTTTAATCAGCTAGATATAACAATTATTGTGAAAACTCTTCTCTTGTGTCAGCACCCTTATTTTAAATAATACTCACTCTAGAACAGGCTTAAACTGAGTGCCCTATGCGCTAACACCTGAATGGCAAATAATCAAATATAGGTCGTCAAAACCCATAATGGAATAAAGCAGTGTCAACAATATAGTCTCATCTATTCTAACCATTTTTTATTTAGATGATATAAGTGTCGCACATTTAATTCAAACTGGAAAAGTCTATTAAAAGTGTATCATTTATAGTTTACTGTGCATTAAATTTGTATGTTTGGTGCATTTTGATACTGAAATAGCCGTAACAAATTAAACAGCCTGCAAGTCTGTAAATGTTCATACTTCAGATGCCTGCAAGACAGTGAAAAAACACACTTTATTACATACTATACCAAATCGTAAAGAACGTATCCTATCAACTTTTCCTATTGTCAGCTAACATTTTGTTCCAATTGTGTTTACATTCTTGGTGCAGTGATATTATTTTCACATCTAAACTCGACTTGTAAGAATAAATCTTCAAGACACAAAAAATCAATAACAGTTTGAGTCGTGATGAAACTGCCCGGGACTTCAATCGTTTAAGTTCTCATTTATTAGACTGTAAAATTGATTGATTGATATCAGTGTCTGCTAGAGGGACCCGAACACCAAGACATTACTAAATATCCAGCTACAACTGGTTAACAAGTCAACAATCAAATCTACACGACGTGTTGTTAGTGTCGCAGCTTTCCTGCCATTTTTTGCATCTTTATAGCATATGATATGTAAAGTGAACCCATTAAAACTTCTGCATTTTTCAATCAGCTAGATACAGCAATTATTATAAAAACTCCTCTCTTGTGTTAGCACCCTTTTTCTAAAATAATACTCACTCTAGAACAGGCTTAAACTGAGTGCCCTTGTGCTAGCACCTGAATGGAAATTAATCAAATTTAGGTCGCCGAGACACATAATGCAATATAGCAGTGTCAACAATATAGTCTCATCCATTTCTTACCATTGATTTTTAAGATGATATAAGTGTCGCTCATTTAATTCAAAATGGAAAAGTCTATTAAAAGTGTACCATTTATGTGATACTGTGCATCAAATATGTATGTTTGGTGCATTTTGATACCGAAAAAAACTTAAAAAATTAAACAGCCTGCAAGTCCGTAAATGTTCATACTTCAGATGCCTGCAAGACAGTGAAAAAAAAAACACTTTATAACATACTATACCAAATCGTAAAGAACGTATCCTATCAATTTTTCCTATTGTCAGCAAACATTTTGTTCCAATTGTGTTTACATTCTTGGTGCAGTGATATAATTTTCACATCTAAACTCGACTTGCAAGAATAAATCTTCAAGACACAAAATTAATAACAGTTTGAGTCGTGATGAAATTGCTCAGGGCTTCAAACTGTCAAGTTCTCATTTATTAGACTGTAAAATTGATTGATTGATATCAGTGTCTGCTTGAGGGACCCGAACACCAAGACATTACTAAATATCCAGCTACAACTGGTTAACAAGTCAACAATCAAATCTACACGACGTGTTGTTAGTGTCGCAGCTTTCCTGCCTTTTTTGCTTCTTTATAGTATGTGATATGTAAAGGGAACCCATAAAAATTGTGAAAACTCCTCTCTTGTGTCAGCACCCTTATTTTAAATAATACTCACTCTAGAACAGCCTTAAACTGAGTGCCCTTGTGCTAACACATAAATAGAAATTAATCAAATTTAGGTTGTCAAAACACATAATGGAATAAAGCAGTGTCAACAATATAGTCTCATTCATTTCTTACCATTTCCTATTTAGATGATATAAGTGTCGCACATTTAATTCAAACTGGAAAAGTCTATTAAAAGTGTATCATTTATGTGATACTGTGCATCAAATTGTATGTTTGGGGCATGTTGATACCGAAATAGCCTTAACAAATTAAACAGCCTGCAAGTCCGTAAATGTTCATACTTCAGATGCCTGCAAGACAGTGAAAAAACACACTTTATTACATACTATACCAAATCGTAAAGAAGGTATCCTATCAACTTTTCCTATTGTCAGCTAACATTTTGTTCCAATTGTGTTTACATTCTTGGTGCAGTGATATAATTTTCACATCTAAACTCGACCTGTAAGAAAAATCTTCAAGACACAAAATTAATAACAGTTTAAGTCGTGATGAAACTGCCCAGGGCTTCAAACTGTCTAGTTTTCATTTATTAGACTGTAAAATTGATTGATTGATATCAGTGTCTGCTTGAGGGACTCGAACACCAAGACATCACTAAATATCCAGCTACAACTGGTTAACAAGTCAACAATCAAATCTACATGACGTGTTGTTAGTGTCGCAGCTTTCCTGCCATTTTTTGCATCTTTATAGCATATGATATGTAAAGTGAACCCATTAACACTTCTGCATTTTTCAATCAGCTAGATACAACAATTATTACAAAAACTCCTCTCTTGTGTCAGCACCCTTATTTTAAATAATACTCACTCTAGAACAGCCTTAAACTGGGTGCCCTTGTGCTAGCACCTGAATGAAAATTAATCAAATTTAGCTCGCCGAGACACATAATGGAATAAAGCAGTGTCTACGATATAGTCTCACCCATTTCTTACCATTGCTTATTTAGATGATATAAGTGTCGCTCATTTAACTCAAAATGGAAATGTCTATTAACAGTGTATCATTTGTTTTACTGTGTATCAAATTTGTATGTTTTAGGCATTTTGATACCGAAATAGCCTTAACAAATTAAACAGCCTGCAAGTCCGTAAATGTTCATACTTCAGATGCCTGCAAGACAGTGAAAAAACATACTTTATTACATACTGTACCAAATCGTAAAGAACGTATCCTATCAACTTTTCATACGGTCAGGTAACATTTTGTTCCAATTGTGTTTACATTCTTGGTGCAGTGATATAATTTTCACATGTAAACTCGACCTGTAAGAATAAATCTTCACAACACAAAATTAATAACAGTTTGAGTCGTGATGAAACTGCCCGGGGCTTCAATCGTTTAAGTTCTCATTTATTAGACTGTAAAATTGATTGATTGATATCAGTGTCTGCTAGAGGGACCCGAACACCAAGACATTACTAAACATCAAGGTACAACTGGTTAACAAGTCAACAATCAAATCTACACGACGTGTTGTTAGTGTCGCAGCTTTCCTGCCTTTTTTGCTTCTTTATAGTATGTGATATGTAAAGGGAACCCATTAAAACTTCTGCATTTTTTAATCAGCTAGATACAACAATTATTGTGAAAACTCTTCTCTTGTGTCAGCACCCTTATTTTAAATAATACTCACTCTAGAACAGGCTTAAACTGAGTGCCCTATGCGCTAACACCTGAATGGCAGTTAGTCAAATTTAGGTCGTCAAAACCCATAATGGAATAAAGCAGTGTCAACAATATAGTCTCATCTATTCTAACCATTTTTTATTTAGATGATATAAGTGTCGCACATTTAATTCAAACTGGAAAAGTCTATTAACAGTGTATGATTTATGATTTACTGTGCATTAAATTTGTATGTTTGGTGCATTTTGATACTGAAATAGCCGTAACAAATTAAACAGCCTGCAAGTCTGTAAATGTTCATACTTCAGATGCCTGCAAGACAGTGAAAAAACACACTTTATTACATACTATACCAAATCGTAAAGAACGTATCCTATCAACTTTTCCTACGGTCAGCTAACATTTTGTTCCAATTGTGTTTACATTCTTGGTGCAGTGATATGATTTTCACATGTAAACTCGACTTGTAAGAATAAATCTTCAAGACACAAAATTAATAACAGTTTGAGTCGTGATGAAATTGCCCGGGGCTTCAATCGTTTAAGTTCTCATTTATTAGACTGTAAAATTGAATAATTGATATCAATGTCTGCTAGAGGGACCCGAACACCAAGACATTACTAAATATCCAACTACAACTGGTTAACAAGTCAACAATCAAATCTACACGACGTGTTGTTAGTGTCGCAGCTTTCCTGCCTTTTTTTGCTTCTTTATAGTATATGATATGTAAAGGGAACCCATTAAAACTTCTGCATTTTTTAATCAGCTAGATACAATATATAAATAGTGCCTGTTTGGGAGGGAAACAGTTGAAATTGACACCCCGAGGAAACCATTGTCAACCGACGCTTCGCGTCGGTTGACAATGGTTTTCGAGGGATGTCAATTTCAACTGTTATCCTCTCAAACAGGCACTGTTTATTTTATTATATTGAATGTTTTAATTTTAGGGAATTTTTATATTGCTTTTATACAGAAATGACGTAAATGCTTTGGCAAACCGTACGCGCATAATTTACGCGAATGTAAGAATTCGTTGTGTTACCCGTTGCTAAGTGTGTTGCTAACGCTGAGGGTAATAGAACGGATTATCAACTGCGTGTAAACCAATCAGATTTCAGTATTTAACATGAAAGTATAATAACAATTATTGTGAAAACTCCTTTCTTGTGTCAGCACCCATATTTTAAATAATACTCACTCTAGAACAGTCTCAAACTGAGTGCCCTTGTGCTAACACCTGAATGGCAATTAATCAAATATAGGTCGTCAAAACACATAATGGAATGAAGCAGTGTCAACAATATAGTCTCATCTATTCTAACCATTTCTTATTTAGATGATATAAGTGTCGCACATTTAATTCAAACTGGAAAAGTCTATTAAAAGTGTATCATTTATGTGATACTGTGCATCAAATTTGTATGTTTGGGGCATTTTGATACCGAAAAAAACTTAAAAAATTAAACAGCCTGCAAGTCCGTAAATGTTCATACTTCAGATGCCTCCAATACAGTGAAAAAACACACTTTATTACATACTATACCAAATCGTAAAGAGCGTGTCCTATCAACTTTTTCTACTGTCAGCTAACAATTGTTCCAATTGTGTTTATATTCTTGGTGCAGTGATATAATTTTCACATCTAAACTCGACTTGTAAGAATAAATCTTCAAGACACAAAATTAATAACAGTTTGAGTCGTGATGAAATTGCCCGGGGCTTCAAACCGTCAAATGTTCATTTCTTAGACTGTGAAATTGATTGATTGATATCAGTGTCTGCTAGAGGGACCCGAACACCAAGACATTACTAAATATCCAGCTACAACTGGTTAGCAAGTCAACAATCAAATCTACACGACGTGTTGTTAGTGTCGCAGCTTTCCTGCGTTTTTTGCTTCTTTATAGTTTGTGATATGTAAAGGGAACCCATTAAAACTTCTCCATTTTTTAATCAGCTAGATACAACAATTTTTGTGAAAACTCCTCTCTTGTGTCAGCACCCTTATTTTAAATAATACTCACTCTAGAACAGTCTTAAACTGAGTGCCCTTGTGCTAACACATAAATGGAAATTAATCAAATTTAGGTTGTCAAAACACATAATGGAATAAAGCAGTGTCAACAATATAGTCTCATCCATTTCTTATCATTTCTTATTTAGATGATATAAGTGTCGCACATTTAATTCAAACTGGAAAAGTCTATTAAAAGTGTATCATTTATGTGATACTGTGCATCAAATTGTATGTTTGGGGCATGTTGATACCGAAATAGCCGTAACAAATTAAACAGCCTGCAAGTCCGTAAATGTTCATACTTCAGATACCTGCAAGACAGTGAAAAAACACACTTTATTACATACTATACCAAATCGTAAAGAACGTATCCTATCAAGTTTTTCTACTGTCAGCTAACATGTTGTTCCAATTGTGTTTACATTCTTGGTGCAGTGATATAATTTTCACATCTAAACTCGACTTGCAAGGATAAATCTTCAAGACACAAAATTAATAACAGTTTGAGTCGTGATGAAACTGCCCGGGGCTTCAATCGTTTAAGTTCTCATTTATTAGACTGTAAAATTGAATAATTGATATCAGTGTCTGCTAGAGGGACCCGAACACCAAGACATTACTAAACATCAAGGTACAACTGGTTAACAAGTCAACAATCAAATCTACACGACGTGTTGTTAGTGTCGCAGCTTTCCTGCCTTTTTTTGCATCTTTATAGTATGTGATATGTAAAGGGGACCCATTAAAACTTCTCCATTTTTCAATCAGCTAGATACAACAATTATTGTGAAAACTCCTCTTTTGTGTCAGCACCCTTATTTTAAATAATACTCACTCTAGAACAATCTTAAACTGAGTGCCCTTGTGCTAACACATAAATGGAAATTAATCAAATTTAGGTTGTCAAAACACATAATGGAATAAAGCAGTGTCAACAATATAGTCTCATCCATTTCTTACCATTTCTTATTTAGATGATATAAGTGTCGCACATTTAATTCAAACTGGAAAAGTCTATTAAAAGTGTATCATTTATGTGATACTGTGCATCAAATTGTATGTTTGGGGCATGTTGATACCGAAATAGCCTTAACAAATTAAACAGCCTGCAAGTCCGTAAATGTTCATACTTCAGATGCCTGCAAGACAGTGAAAAAACACACTTTATTACATACTGTACCAAATCGTAAAGAACGTATCCTATCAACTTTTCCTAATGTCAGCTAACATTTTGTTCCAATTGTGTTTACATTCTTGGTGCAGTGATATAATTTTCACATCTAAACTCGACCTGTAAGAATAAATCTTCAAGACACAAAATTAATAACAGGTTAAGTCGTGATGAAACTGCTGGAGGTTCAAACTGTCTAGTTCTCATTTATTAGACTGTAAAATTGATTGATTGATATCAGTGTCTGCTTGAGGAACACGAACACCAAGACATTACCAAACATCCAGCTACAACTAGTTAACAAGTCAACAATGAAATCTACACGACGTGTAGATGTATATGTAAAGTGAACCCATTAAAAATTCTGCATTTCATAATCAGCTAAATACAATAGTTATTGTAAAAACTCCTCTCTTGTGTCAACACCCTTATTTTAAATAATACTCACTTTAGAGCAAGCCTAAACTGAGTGCCCTTGTGCTAACAAATGAATTGAAATTAATCAAATTTTGGTCGCCAAAATACATAATGGAATAAAGCAGTGTCTACGATATAGTCTCATCCATTCTCAACATTTCTTATTTAGATGATATAAGTGTCGTGCATTTAATTCAAACTGGAAAAGTCTATTAAAAGTGTATCATTCATGCATTACGGTTGATCAAATTGTATGTTTGGGGCATTTTGATACCAAAATAGCCTAAACAAATTAAACAGCCTGCAAGTCCGTAAATGTTCATACTTCAGATGCCTGCAAGACATTTAAAAAACACACTTTATTACATACTATACAAAATCGTTAAGAACGTATTCTATCAACCTTTCTAACTGTCAGCTAACATGATGTTCCAATTGTGTTTACAATCCTTGCTGCAATGGTATAATTTTCGAATCTAGACTCGACCTGTAAGAATAAATCCTCAAGACACAAAATTAATAACAGTTTGAGTCGTGGTGAAAATGCCCGGGGCTTCAAATATTCATCCAGTATCTTAAAATACGTATTTTTCTGATACATTGCAGAGGCATTCTGCCCAATTCACAATAAATAACTGCATTAGATGTGCCCCTTTTAACATGAACTATGTTTTTACAATTATTACGATGAATTTTTTCTATATCTGGGGCAGAATGAAAGCCCCAGACTTCGGAACCGTAGTAAGGAATGCTTCCTACATAAGTGTCAAAAAGGCACAAAAGCGTAGTAAAATTAAGACTCATACATGTATAACAACATTTCCTTTTCAGTGCAAAAAGCGCCTTCATATATTGTAATGACAATTGTTTTTGCGTAACATGAAATTCGCCATTGTAATTCAACAAAAGTCCGAGATAACAAAAACTGTTCACTACTTTAATTTGTTCACATTTATAAAATCACATATCTTCTGTTCGTAAAATTCCCCCCTTTCTGAAAACCATTATTTTTGTTTTGTTTACATTAACCGTTAACGACCTTTTCTCTGTATAAATTTCTAAAGTATTCAGCTTTGACTGTAAGTCAGCAGCAGACTGAGAAAAAATAACCATGTCGTCTGCGTACATCGGTAAAAATAAGGAGAGCTCTTGTTATTCAATTGGAGTATTTCCATTGCTTAAAAATTCCCTTTCGCAATCATTGGCATAGAGGGGAAAAAGGAGAGGGGAAATTAGTTCCCCTTGTAAAACACCAAGATTATTATCTGATAAATTACCATATAATAAAACACAAGACTTAATATTATTATAAAGTGAACGTAATATCTTCAGAGGTTTACCTCTGATTCCATACATTGAAATTTTACTCCACATTTTAACCCTATCCACTGTGTCAAAGGCACGCTTGAAATCTACGAAGCCGCAATACAATCTACATTTTTTCGAGAGATATTTGTTCACGATTGTTTGTAATGCAAAAATGGCATCAACAGTACTATGAAATAGTCTAAACCCGAACTGTGCGTCTGTGATAACATCATTTCTTTCGGCCCATGACATAAATCTCTTATTCAAAATTGAAGTAAAAAGTTTTGTCATACAACTAATTAAACTAATTCCTCTATAATTGGCAGGATCAGTTGTCCCACCCTTTTTATATATTGGTACAATAAGAGACTCACACAGTATATGTGGAAAATGACCTGTTGTAAACATAGCATTGAAAATTGTGTGTACAAATGGTATCAATATATCCTTGAATTCAATGACATATTCATTAATTATACCATCCAGTCAATGACTCTTACCTGGTTTTAAAGTCTTTATAGCATCTTCAATTTCATTTAAAGATATGTCACTTTCTAATTCTTCAAAAATTACCTCTTTTTCAACTTCGACCATGTCATTTCCTACGGCTGTTTGTTCAATACAAGCAATGGATTTGAAATGACTGTGTAAATCCTCGAGTGAAACATTTACTTTGTTAACTTTTCTCCTACTGAATTTCGAAAAGAATACTTTAGGATTATATTTCCTTATTGTTTCTAATAAATTACCTTCTTCATTAAGATAAATTTACATCTACCATGTATAATTTCCTCTTTTTCTTACGGAAAAATATAGTCAATTCATAGCTCTATAGAAACAGCCAAACTGAAATTTACACGCCCCATTTATCAATTGGTCGAAATCTACAGCGGTTGAAAGTGACAGGACTGAAATTGACACGCCCTGTTTATCGATTGGTCTGAATTAATCTACAGCGACCTAAGTAAACTCACGGAGTGCACGAAATAATCATGATGATGCCAGACTCAAAGTCTCACAGGAGACGATTTGGGCTGTTTCTTTTAGCTGACATACTTATATGTACATTAACAGTAATTTAGTGAATTTTACTAACTTTTCATAATCAATTTATTAATTAGTTAAAGTAAAAATGTTAATATAAACAATAAAATGCTATCTTTGATGATTCATGTGGGTTATAAAGGTAGCGATCATTGCAGTAATAAATCATTCTGTACTAAACATTCCTCTAATCTATACATATTTTGCTGCAGTGACAATTTACTCTCATTTACTTAATCTTCCTTCCAGCGACATCCAAAACCCCTGTCACACCGGAGCTGCGTTCTCACGGCGATCCCGCTGCGTCCTTAAATAATGTAAAACGCCAAGGTAAACGCAGTAGAGTCTCCTACAGCGCCGTAACAACGCAACAGCATCTTTGTCTGTCGCTGTGGGATCGCCTTAAACATTGAAGAACGCCATGCGACGGCGCGCACTTTGAACATGCACAAAGTACGCGCCGTGGCTCGGCGTTCTGATAAACAAGCCGTAGAAGCGTAGTGATGTCGCCGTGACAGCGCCATAAGATCTCCAACAGCGCCACGAGAGCTCCGTCGGCGCGCTCAAGGAACGCAGCTAATCGCAGTGTAGACGTAGTGATAAGTCAATTGCGCTTGCACGGAGACCTCACGGAGTCCTTTGGGATCTCACTGCGTCTCTATCGCGCTCTCACTGCGCATCTACAGCGTTTGAACAATTTTAAGTTGTTTTCCATTTTGCTGCGTTTACACAGCGACCCCAAAGAGCTGTTGCTGCGTTCATCGCGCTCTCGTGACGTTTCTTCTGCGTTTATACCGCGCTCCCACGGCGTTTCTAGTGCATTGTCATCAAGACCACGAAAACTCGAAAAATGGCTGTTGTACAATAATTATCAAACTGGATGTAGATGACTATGTAAAAAGCAGCATTTGCTAATATTCCAAGACCAATCAATGGACATAGATGGAATTCATGCCATTTGGTTCTGATGTTTTTACATATATTCTATGTTTTCTAACAACCAATAACGGATCTTTTTAGTAGACCTGACTACTAAGAGTTTAATCCCAGTCCTTCACAAATTGTTTCGAAGTAACTATGTTTCAATTACAATGTACCTTATCATAAAATCAAAACAATTTTTTAATTATTTATTTGCTAGTTGTAAATTCTTGGTTGTTTCCCATACAATTGTACAAATTAATATTAACCTACCAAGAAGTAAAGAACGTTTTGTGAGCGCAGTTAGCGCGCAGAGCCCGCCATGGACGCGCGGTAAAAACTCCTAGCACGTCATGAGCGCTCGGCGGAGACTCAGCGAGAGCGCAGTTAATCGCCAAGTAGAACTCCATGGAAACGTAGTTATACGCCGTGGGAGCTCCGAAAGAACGCCTCGATTGCCACCAGGACGCCGTAACATCTCCACTTGTAAAATTTTCAAATAAAACTGTACATTTTTTCTGAATTATCCTTGCGATCTTACGGCGATTCCATGAATTTTACAACACTATCACCGTGCAAAATTCACTGTTTAATTATAACTTTATTTTGGACTTTACTTTTAAAATTCAACATCTGTTTCGTAATATTTTCTAACAATTTATTTCTTACAAAGTTACAAGTTGATTTAGTGATTGACACTTTTCGGACTCTATATGTGATTTCAAAGAGACAGAGTGCAATGTCTCAAGAACTGCTAATCTCTTAAAACAACATTGTGCAATTATCAGTTTTCCATGTCTTGGACATCAAAGACTCATTGAGTTTATTTAATTATTTTATATCTGTGAACCTTTCACTCAGCTTACTTATGTCATCACCTGTCAATTTATACTCATTGTTCAGTTTCTTATAAATAATTATGTACAATTGTCAATCGGCAGTCTGGAATACGGCGGCCAGCCTCGGCCACGTCCGACTCACCCAGAGTCTTGAGTCCGGAGGCCACTACTGGTCATATCCGACTTGTTTGTAAAATGTCTGTCTGTTAAATTGTTATAATGTTGCCATCGTTGAATCTCGTCCAATAAATACGGAATCTTTCATCACTTGGTTTATTTCTCTGGAACTGTATACTGGTGGACCTTCGGGAATACGGCAAACCTACCCTTCGTTTTTACTTTACGGCCCACAGCGCGCCACAACCTTATACCTTATACCCTCGACGCCAACATTCCCTCACCCCGTCCGTACTGCACACGGCGGATATACAGATCCAGAAGAATACCCTAGCACCGTAAAATTAACGCGGTCACAATTGGTGGATGAATCCTAAGGGTAACAACAACGCCCGGGGCTGCTGCATATATTTTGCAGTAGTCAGATCCTGGACCTCTTCAGCCAGCGAGTTCCCCCATTGAACATCGACTCAACGTAACAACGATGGACAACAAAAGGTTCCAGCCACCATGAACTATGCAGAAAGTTTTCTCTGTTCATCACCAGGAAACAACGGTCATCTGTAGAAACTTCAGCTGTCCTCAGACGTCCGTCACCGGTGTATGAAAATCAAAGAACAGAGGAAGAAATGTGAAATTTCCATTCAAAACACGAGGACGTGTTTTCCCCGGAGCGGTGGGAAACTATCACCGTGCAAAATTCACTGTTTAATTATAACTTTATTTTGGACTTTACTTTTAAAATTCAACATCTGTTTCATAATATTTTCTAACAATTTATTTCTTACAAAGTTACAAGTTGATTTAGTGATTGACACTTTTCGGACTCTATATGTGATTTCAAAGAGACAGAGTGCAATGTCTCAAGAAAACTATCACCGGGGAAAATAAGGTGTTTCTATATATCCGGCGACAATAAGACTAAAATGCTCTAGATGTTAAAAAACACTTTATTTGAACTTTAGGTCGGTATGGGTGATTTCTGGGAATCCAAAAACTACACCCGAACAATCCGAAACCTAATTCCTCTCTCCCAACAATGGTGTATAACACAATATAAATAAGAATTGAAAACAATAGAAATTAGCACTTAAGCACGAGTGACATATGTCATAGAGTAAAACTTCAATATGAGTGAGTCAATTAAATCAAAGGTGAGGTGTAAGAGTTAATAAAATAATTAAGCAATTATAAATGAAGTGAATTATTGTCTTGTACAAAGAGAAAGGTATATTTATGAATAGATAACAGTTACTCAAATTTCACTCCATGATAATTCCCTCGCGCTTCGAAAAATGAGACGTCCTCGTCTAGAAGATCATCGGAATGATTTGTAGGGAATGTGCGGTCTGTATCTCAGCGTCGTTTGCTTAGGTCTTGGCCGGAATATGCAAAATGTGTTCTACATTGCGGAGATCCACAACTGCAACACGGCATTCTGGGCTGAACCATATTTAAAACGAACCTTTGTCGTCGGTCGCCACACCAGGAAAATTTTCCTAGGATTCGAATGCAATAAATCGGTCGCTTAAAAAAACATATTAGCATAATGGCAAAGAAATCCACACACGAAACACACAGAACGAGAACAAGTGTTCACAGGATGACGTCATCCATCTCTTGTTACATGCTGGATGGAATCCAGGCGTATAGTATGTCCGTGAAAGTCCTGGGATGTCCAAAACTCGAAAAGCAGCGACGTTGGTATATGGTCGTAAAAGGCGGTCGAATCTTCTGCTCTTGGGTTGTATTATCGTCGTTTGTTGATGCTCTTGGAAACTCGCTCGGTTGCTGGTACGCAGGATCTAACTGCTACAAAGTATATGTAGCAGTCCCGGGTAAAATACCCTTAGGATATCTCCACCAAACTATCACCGGGGAAAATTATGGTGTTTCTATATATCCGGCGACAATAAGACTAAAATGCTCTAGATGTTAAAAAGCACTTTATTTGAACTTTAGGTCGGTATGGGTGATTTCTGGGAATCCAAAAACTACACCCGAACAATCCGAAACCTAATTCCTCTCTCCCAACAATGGTGTATAACACAATATAAATAAGAATTGAAAACAATAGAAATTAGCACTTAAGCACGAGTGACATATGTCATAGAGTAAAACTTCAATATGAGTGAGTCAATTAAATCAAAGGTGAGGTGTAAGAGTTAATAAAATAATTAAGCAATTATAAATGAAGTGAATTATTGTCTTGTACAAAGAGAAAGGTATATTTATGAATAGATAACAGTTACTCAAATTTCACTCCATGATAACGCCGTGAACACCTCGTGGGGACACAGCTTGGTGTGACAAGGTCTTTACATGATCATGACTACTGAATGAAGTCCCTTTTGACCGATTCAATGCGATGTTTATACCCGTTCTTAGTTCGATGTGCAATGGTGTGTGATCAGAATAAGTGTTAAAATTACAAACTATGAACTAATTTATATAAAAGTAACTTAAAATGTCAGGGGTGCTCAACACATATTCAATAACACTACATCCATTGGCACCACAATATGTAAAATCGTTAGCCATATCATCTACATGTCTGCCATTTAGAATTCGTAAACCAGTTTCAATACACATCTGAATCAACTTTAGCCAATAGGCATTCACTGTTTTGTCTGGACACACACGGTCACTTTCATTCATTCTTTATTTCTTTAAGCTTTGCAGCTCATCAGATTTTACAAATTAAACATAGTAAAGTATAGAAGTGGGTATTCTACAGGAGACCTTATTACATTGTACATACATAAATATGAAAAATTGACATAAGTAAAGGCGAAAAGAATCAAAAGAACAACATCTAACGTTAATTACATATTTTGTTTCTTAATTTCATACTATTATAAATGTATTTGCCGAGGTTACACATATCTTAAACATTTTCGTTATTAAACAATTGCAACAGCTTGAACATCGATGGTTTCTCATAAAAATACTTTTTAATATATTTTTGACGGTATTCAATCTATACTGGACACACTAAAATAAAATTGAATTCATCTTCAACATAATTTTTACATGAAAAGCAGTTCCTTTGGGCTCTGTGTGTATTATTGTACCTTCCAGTTTCGATTCCTAAACGATGAGAGGCGATTTTAATTTTGATATACACTGTTGAAATTTTACAGGAATTGACTTTCTAAGGTAATATTGAAGATAAAATCCATCTACGAAATATTTATAAAAATGACATTTCTGCGAATTTTCTATTTTATCAAAAATATCTTGTTTAGCCAGGTCTGCGATTCGTTGATTTATGACTTTTAGAGTAAGTGAATCAATTGTTTGTTTATTCCAAACTTCATTGAACCCAATTTCATTTAAAATTTTCCTTAAATCAGAAGCCCAGTTTTTATGTCCATGTAATTCGCAGTTGATATGTACATTTCTTCGTAACACTTTTGTATAATACAATTATTATATAAATAGTGCCTGTTTGGGAGGGTAACAGTTGAAATTGACACCCCGAGAAAACCATTGTCAACCGACGCGAAGCGGAGGTTGACAATGGTTTTCGAGGGGTGTCAATTTCAACTGTTATCCTCCCAAACAGGCACTATTTATTTTGTTATACTGAATGTCTTTTTAAAAATTTTTAAGAAAATTTTACTGCTTTTATATAGGAATAACGTGAATTCTACAGCGAACCGTACGCGCATAATTTTCGCGCATGTAACATTTTTTAATGTTAACCGTTGCCAAGTGCGTTGCTAACGCTGAGGGTAATAGTAAATATTATTAACTGCGTCTTAACCAATCAGATTTCAGTATTTAACATGAAAGTATAACAATACTGCATAGCACATCCTTCCAAAATTTTAATTGACCAAACCTTTTTGTAATAAGAGGTATTCTACCTAACTCTGCATACACAGCAGCATTAAACGAACTTAATCTATCGTCCTCCGTGTAATTACAGATAGGTGATATAAAATCAGAGATTTGTTCATGTACATTGTCACATTCAATATAATCATTTAACACCGAGCACCTACTATTCAAGTCTCCGACACTCATTACTTTACCTTTTTCGGAGTATTTAGCAATTTGATTCTCTAATTCATAGAAAATATCACAGTTATATTGCTTGAAAAATGAGGATTTATCCGGTGGAATATAGATACAACATACATGTATGTATAAACATTCATTCGACTCTATTACATCACCGTTAATCTTTAGCCAGCAAATTGTGTCGAAAATAACACCAGTTATTGTAATATGTTTCCGAAATTCATCCCTTCTACATAAAGCCATCCCACCTCCTTGTTTAGATCTAGAAAGTGATCTTGGTATAAATCTACATGTAAACCCCGGTACATCGAAATCAAATTCATTCTCTATCCAACATTCTGACAAAAAAATAACATCGTATGTACAAATGTACATATAAAGTTTTAAAAAGGAGGGTCGTTAAGTTTTCTTTTCTCTAGTCCCCATTAATGTTCAAACTAAGCAACTTCATGTTTTTTGTTTCTCCTTTTACTTCTTTTTGAATTTCCTTCATCTCTTTTGCCGCGATATTAAACAGGTTGCTTAAACCGCTCATGTCCTTAACCATCTCGATATGCATTTTCTGCACTTCATTCTTTTCTCTCTCTAATTCACAGACTGATGTCTCACATTTTGCCACTTTGTTTTCCACGACGTCAAGCTGTTTAAAGATGCCCTCTATTTTAGTCAGCCTGGATTCCAAGTTGTCAATTTTGTTAAGTTTTTTGCCCATTTTTTCCAACAAGTCCAAAATGTGTTGTAGCTCTTGTCTGTCTTCTTTCGTACCACGAGTGTTCGGACTGCCACCGTTAATAATTGTTAGCTTTCGTGTAATATTTCCGAGGTTTCACTCATCGAGTTTTGTGCCATTGTTAGCGACTTCGTGTTGAGACCTGAGAACCAATCGCTGACTCAATGATCGAATTAGAAAACACTTTTAAAGTACGCGGTTTAAATAATTAATTGCCACAAAACTACCAGTTACAAATACCTTAGTTGTGAAACTATGTTTCCGGCGGCTGTTTTTTTTTTTTAACTAAAAACAACCATTAAATTCCACAAAATTTTCAGAAAGTTCCTAAGCGAAAAAATCCATTACTTCCCTCCAAGTGACCCCGTGACCATCAAAAAATATATATAAGGATGTTGTTTACTCAGGGTTTGGGTTCTCCTATTTGGCTTGTTATAAAGCTCAATGTCATGAGTAAAATTTGTTCTAGACAAAAAAAGTATTCATGAAATGAATTATTATTAAGGTCTTCCGTTTCCAACGGAAGACCTTTCTATTATTGTGCGGGGAAAATTATTTTTCTTTTTTTTTTTTTTCTTCCTAGACGCGAACTTTGAGGCTTCATATCTTGCTTATTTCTGAACGGTTTTTGCTCAAATTTTCAGGGCTAATGTACTTTACAAAACACTATCTTAAGCAATTCATAAAATTTTTAATTCCCCTTCCGTTAAAGAGTTATTCCCCTTTTAAAAATTTTTAGGGCCTTTTGTTTCCAGACAAAGGCTCTGAGACTATGATAGCAGGGAATGGGAATCCAACGAATTTGAATAACAGAGACATTGTAGTTGTGCACATCTGTTTTTGTTTTAAGATTACGTTTTTTATTTAGGAAAAGGTAGGGGATCAAAAAACAGGATTCAAAAAAGTGCGAAAATTTAGACATATTTTCCTTTATATCTTTTAAACGAAAAATATTTTGTTAAGACATGTAGAATAAAAGTTGTGCAAAGTATAGAGGGCTTTCATTTGACACCAATAAAAAAGGGCTGGCCCCTTAAATTAAGGGCCAATGGCCCCTAAAAAATTTTGCTTAATAACTCAAAAACGGTTAGGATTTTGATATGGCTGTCGCTGGAAAAGTTGTTTGTTGGGATCTCATAAAGGTCGTTACAATGTTATTTTGTATGTGATTTGTGTAGTATGAGTGTAAAAAGCTTTACATGTTGACATGTACATGTTTTCATTTGACAAGTTAACGAAAGTCTTTGTGCGTACAACTGGCATAAAGTTGCCGCAGAAAGTATGCTGGTTTATACAGGAGGCATTAATTCATAAGAATTTTTGTTGTTGTTGGAGTATACGCTTTTCCTTTAGGAGTTAAAATTATTGTTGTTAAGTTCTTGTAGTGCACAATCATTAAAAACGGCAATTGTAAAACAAAACATTCTTTTTCTTTTCTAGTAAACCACAAAATATGGAATTAAAAAACTCTATGCATTACATTTTAGTTATTAACTCCATGCATTTAAAATCTACCTTGAATCAGAGCTGCATGTGTGTGTGTACCATTACGTAAGCTCTCCCTTGCCCGCGGCCGAGAAAATCGGTTACCATGCTCGCGGCTGGACTACCTAGCGGTCAGCGGTTATCTAATACACGAGAGTTGCGTCTCTCATATATGAGTTTATGTAGCCGCGAACTCAAGAATTGTTTTAGTTTTGATTACACAAAATCTTTTGTGGATTAAACGATTGGATGTCAAGTAAGAAATAGTTCATTTAATTAATAAAAGCAATGTCATTCTCTAAAGCAATAATAGACATAGATCAATTGTGGGGTTTAAGTTTAAAATATATAACTTCTATTTGATAGAGTAAGGTCATTATACTGCAAACTTTTCAAATCTTCCTTGGTTCTGAGCTGTGCGATTCTGTGCTTTGTACCTTTACGTAATCTATTCTTCGCCCACGGCCGAGGAGATCAGCCACGGATGCATTACCTAGCGGTAAGCGGTTATTTAATACACAAGATTCGCACACCGCGACTTACACTTACATGCATATGAACGTGTTTGAGTTAATATAGCCGTATATACAAGAACTGTTTTAATTTTATGTTATAAAAGTTTGTCCTACTTGTATATATATTTAATTAAATATTTGAGAATGAATGATATTACTCCAAATCGGAATAATCGTTAGAATAAACTAATGTTTCGTTTGTTTAAGTAAAGTACTTTAAAAACTGTACAATAAATGTTTTAAATCAACACCCCCCCCCCCTCAAATATTAAACCTTTAAATGATGATCATCCCTCGCACATGGCTGAGGAGATCCGGCGCGAGTGGATAAGTGATCCGCCGTCGGTTCGTGTTCTTCTACATGTACCTTATGACGCGTTTATGTTTCATATTTTGCACGGACACAACTATATTTTATTATGTTTTCAACTATTATATTGGTTTAAGATGAAAAGATAAATTTATTTTACTTGTACAGTTGATTAAGCATTGGTGTATACGATAGCGTACAAGGTAGTTTAAAAATCAAATCAAATTATAATCAAAGTTCCATGTTACATGTTTGCGGTAGGTGCTAGCACGATAAAAGAATGTCCTGAGTTGAGGCATTCGATGATTATTTAAAAGAATATTCACATGAGTTTTAAACAACTTTAGATTAAATTCTATCGGTCACATATAAATCACTTCTGTAGTTTTTCTACATGTTCGTTTCATTATGGAAGCGAACTCATTGCTGCCCCCCCCCCCCCCCCCCCCCCCCCGCCTCCCGCCCCGCTGACAGGAGCTCGCGCTGTATTTTTTATTTTTTTTGGCGAAACGATATCAAGATCTGTCGAAAATCATTTTTGGTGGCTTCTTCTTATGTGTAACATTTTGTTTCACTTTCCCAACCGTTTGTTTATTCGGTCAGTCTGTGTTAATTCAATCGCCACGTGCGACCGAGAATCTTGTGTCGCTTCAGCGCACACAGCTCAGAACATATATAGCCCCGGGTCATCAATTGTTATGTAATTGAGTAACAGTTGGAATGGTGCTTTTACTACATAAAATATAAATAAAAAATCATCCAGAAAAAATGTTACCGTAACTCAATAGTCAATACCAAAAATAAAAATCCGTATGATTACAAACTGAAATCGGTTTTTCAGTATTCGGCGGGATTTGATTTTTCTTCTAACATTAGTATTTTTATTGGTTTAAGAGAATACGATGTAAAAATACAAACAGGAAATAAATCTGATATTATTTACATTGATACTGTTGAAAAATATTTAAAATTAAATTAGTCACATTCGTTAGAAAACAATGTTATACAAACATCCGATAATTTTTTTCATATGTCGTATCATTCGCGTAAATAAATATGTTCTGTACATATCCATGTACCTCAGAAAAAATTCAAATGATTAAACAAAAAAGAAAATTGTAATTACTATTTCGGATTTTTTTCAAAGTAATTTAACATTGTATTGAAAAGAACAAGAAATAAAAATGATTTAAATTTTTGACTCAATCTTCGTATATATTACCGGCGCTCCTTACATGTATAACGGCGTACAGTGTATATAGATTATCATGATCTATTTGAATTAAGTTCCATTCGTAAAGATTCCCATAATAATTAATTGCATGACTGTGTACATTGTAGGCAAATCCCTGTGCGTTTATTACGTCTTGTTTTCCATTAACAGTGGTTTAAGTAATTAAAATAATTACTTGTAAAAATATCTGTAATCGGGATTCCAAAGAACTTACTTCCCGCAATTCATAGAAATGATCAGTATGTTTTCTTTCTATGTTTAAATTTAATTTTGTTCAAATAATTAATAAATTTTCTATCATTTAAATTGTGTGCTTCATCAAATACTGATTCCAATTACCTTGAAGTCATTAATTTTTCCATTGGCTATTGACAAAAAAAGAGACGCTTGACCATCCAATGAAAACAAATACACAGAGTTTGATTGACAGGTTCAGCCAGGTGCAGGTCTCACCCGATGTCCGAGGTTATGTGTGTCGCGAGTGGTCTCAATAAGAGTTATCGATGTAAATAAATTAAAAAAGATACATGCTTATCAAAACATGCTCGTGTAAGTTAAAGTTGATTAAGGCTTGTTCCAACAGAAATCATATTTTGCTAACTGTATTTAATATTTTTTATGTATAGCGAATTTTAATATTGTACAGTCATTTTACCGGTAACGAATCAGTATGCGGTTTCTCGTGCATGCAACTATTATTATCGGAATTCCAAATGTTTTTATTTTTTGTTTAAATCGCGTTTCTTTGTCCTTCTAAACTGTATCAAACCCGAAAAAATAAAGGATGAATTACGGAGACAGTAATTTCAACACCCCCTCCAGTTTCCTAGTTTTGAATTCGTTTCCCAGTATCGAATTAAGCGCCCTTTATCACTTCTGACCGAATATTTTGAGGCGAATTAATTTCAAAAATATACTAGAGGTACATGTTAATGGACTTATAAATGAACAAGGAAAAACAATTGTGGGAATATGTCATTTAAACAAATTATATGATCGTTATTTTTATCATACCGTTTTCCGGTCAAATTGAAACTGGACTTGAACAGTTTTCATTTCCGTTACTTTATAATATTGAATTTTCATACAAACACTTTATAGTAGTAATTGATGATAAGTAGTTGCCATTTTCCTTTGTTTTTCCCGTATATCTATCAATTTTTGCAGCCAAATAATACTTCTGTCGCAATGAACCGTAACTAGGAAAACTACACGTGGTTCTATTTGAAGTCGTAATTTCATTCAAAGCTCCATTATTATTTGATATGATGTATTATCTTTTTAAATGAATTATATTTACTAATTATTCACTAAATACGGATCAATAACAAACTTATTTTCATAGTTAGGCTTAATTGTTTTCACACTTTCGTTTTTTCTGCTTTGAACATCCGGCAGCCCATATCTGGGGCACATTTTTAATTTGTAAACAATTCGGTAAATAATCGTGCAAATGGCAAACACTGATATAATATTTATTTCTATGTTATAATCACCTAGCTAGAATTTTTTAAAACCTCAACTTTGTCTTCCACCAATAATTTTTTTAAAAATTATTCGATACTGGCAAATATTCGTTACCGGTAAAACTGTACCAGTACTGAAACATCGTATAAAACGTTATATATACATGTACTCTGTAACAAGTCGTCTTTTAATACATATACCTTTCTTTTGTTTGTTAAAAATAAATTCAATTTTGTAAAAAGATAAGTATATCATTTCTTCTAGATTTTTTTTTCATGAAAATACCTACAAGAGAGTTTTGCCAATCACAAACAGTTTAAAGTACATGTAATGTAAAACACGGGCTCCATTTTGAAACAAATTGTCAGAGAGTTCCGAATGAAATCTGATAAACGTTTCACATGGTTCTCGCACGCTTTGCTCGAAACGATTTAAACGCATTGTCCGAAATTCTGCACGCTTTGTCCGAAACGCTAAACGGTTTACACGAAACGCTTCACACGAAACGCTAAACGGTTAATACGAAACGTTTTTTCGCACGTAAGTCGCACGCTTTTTTTTTTTGTTGTAGTAGTACGTTTCAGGGTCTGTAAATTTTGTCAGCACGCAACAATTCTAAATTGCACATTGTCTTCAAAAATTTACAAATATTTAAATAAAGAAGTTATCTTAGAGAAAAGGTTACGTGTTTTGTAAACGGGTTCGGTTTAAAATAAAAAAAACCCCACAATTCCTGACATGACACATGAGTACATACTGTTTATTACAATGCTTGCTACCCTCTGAAAATTTAACTCGCCATTAAATATCTCATTTTTTAAATAATGTCTGTTTCGATTACATAAACTGTATGCGACAAATAGTTTTCCTAAAACATTTTCTTATTTTCTTTTTCAAAACACGTTTTATATGCAGGCTTTCAATCACAACACGTTTTTATAACAAAAGCAGAACTGAAAGTTTAGTAATTATAATCGTTTGACACCATATCACATATATTTTCAACTCGCAGCAACAACGGAAGACCTACTCGTGGCTTTGCCACGAGCTCTGCTCTAGTTGACATACCATTCGATATTTTTACTATATTATGGAATTAGGCTCAAACAAAGTTGGACTTTAAGCAAAACAGAGGAAATTCGGACTAAAATTTTCAGATTTTGTTTTTCACTGAAATATTTTTGGTATAGTCTGTCCCAAGTTATTGCTTCCATCGCTTTTTGATGATTTTTGATAAAATTACACGTACCTGTGAAAGAAATACAGTTGAAATCGTTAAAAGGAAATATATCCAAGATATCTTCATTGAACAATTATCCCTTTCCACTCAGAAAAATTCACAGGAAGGAAAACAGATTCCTTACGGAGATTTATAACGGGGAATGTTTACATCTTTTCTCCATTCGGAATACACTCGGAATACATCGCGGAATTTTTTTAACATTATCATCCGGGCTTATTAATGGCTGTTGCAATGCAAAATCTCCGTAGACTTTCAATTTCCGGATGTGTATTGAAACCTGAAGTGGTAGAGGGGGCGTTTCAAAACAGATAATCTGGACATTTCTTATATTAGTGGATGAACTTAGTTTGAGCACAAAGGTATTTACTATTATTGAAATATCAAGCAAAAAGTGGTGGAAGCAAAAACTCGGGACAGAGTATAATACTGTAATATTCAAAATTAAGATATTATCTGTTAGTCAACATAATTTTGCATATTTTCTGTCGGTTTTATCTCACTTTTTCGTTTAGATATTTGAATGGCACACACTACAAAAATATTGAAAAATGCTTAAAAACGATAAAAAACACCGTATCTCAAAATTTCGATCATTGACCTCATATATAATCTTGTATGCCTGCAGAGTATGGAAGGGAATTACCGCCAAAATTCTATGTATCTTGCTTTTATTCTTATTATGCTTACTTCTTTATTCTTCATTACATTTACACTTACATGTCACTTCATTGTTTTCATATTCATGCTTATCCAATTTCACTTTGATTCTCTTTGATCCTTTATTGTTTGCTTAATTCTATGTTGCAATATTCTCTTCTTATTCGTGTAAATTCTTTCTTTTATCTCTGTTACAAACGTGAATTCAAACACGCAAACCATAAAGCACTTTCAATAAAGACGAATACAAGTTGCATGATTTTAATGTTGCATTATGACGCCAGGCGGCAGTGTGCGCACTACAATTGCTGCTCCCCGAAAAAAAACCAACGTAGCTAGCTAAATGTGGGATGTTTCGCACCATGACATTTCGCTCCAATGTTTATATGTTAAGATCAAGAAATGGAGGGGAGGTTAATGTACTAAGGGATAATTTATAATTGTGTTTGCCGGGGATGGGGGGGGGGGGGGTAGGTCGAGTTCTATTTTCAGTAGGTTTACTATGTGAATTTAAAAAAGTTTAAATTTTCAAGGGTGGTGGGGTGACTGGACCCCCCTCCTAAAATAAAATAAAATTCTAAGTCTGCGCATCAGTTATTTATATGAGACGATATAATCTTACAGTTCTCATAATTAGCACCCGTATCATAATTCTTGATATGGAAGTCGGTCAATTCAACTATTCATTTAATAAAGACGACATGTATGAGGTTTATGTCTCTAAGTTACATATATCATAGCTTAAACACCTTCAAATCTAAACATGGACATTCAGTTACATGTACATGATTTATATCAAAATAAAGAAACCTACAATAATCATGGCTGTGAGTGATACATACACATTTTTATCACTTCAAAAATCTGTGTAAATAAGAAGCATACATTCAGTTAATGTTTTGTATTTTGGAAGAAAAAAATATTTTATTTAGAACTTTATATAAGAATTTTTATTAAGATTTGATTTAGATTTTAAACCAAAACGTATAAACAGTCATATCGATATCACATACCGTATTTTAATCTCTTTGCCTGGTTTGTTTTCGTTTACTCATTGTGTAATTAATTCACTGACAATTAAGATTCGTTAATTTTACCGCGTTTACTTCTGCGACTCCACCGTTCTGTGCCGAATCGCAAGAATATAAAATCGCGTGCACCAAACGTAGTTTTCATATCACAAGTTCAAAACTTTTAGAAAAATAAGTGGGATTTTAAAACCTGCAGTTTTAAGTTTTTTAACCCGGAATTTCACGCGGGTATTAATTCTTCGCATTTAATCAGGGATACACAGTACTGTAGCCTAACGAGAGGTACATAGTGATTCATGCAAGTGATAATTTTCACACGTACTAGAGTACAAGAAAAGCTACTTCTAAGTATTTCGTACCCCAGTCCTTTTATTGTTTTTCAAAAACATCTTTAAATTTGGTTTAAATTTATTTCTATTTCATCTACATGTTCCACGGGTACCTGTGGACAGAACCGTGCATCATCCCACCTCTTTTCACCTCAAATGACAATAAAGTCCTGCATGTCGACAAGTACTTATGACATGTTCCTCTTCTAAAAATTAAGCGTTCCTGCAAATAATTTGTTACTGCATATATATACGGTACATCATTGCATTGCGGATCTAGAATGAGATCAGATCCACCCCCAATGGAAAATTCACACTTATTTAATCAACCAATAAAAAAATTAATACAAAATTTATCTCTCAGACCCCCCCCCCCCCTCCTCTGATTTTTTAGAACCGCGCGGAGGCATTTTACATGTACACAAAAAAATCCGTATCTTTTTAAGTCTGCGTATATCGTGGCTTGTTATAAGTTAATTATATTAACATGTATTCCATATTCCTATACTAAGCCCTTAATTTGAGATGTTTTCACGAATTTATTAAATTTATGCCATTTGTTAGTTTCGTTTTAATAAATCTTCGGGAGCAGCAATTGTAGCGCACACACTGCCGCCTGGCGTCATAATGCAGCATTAAATTCATGCAACTTGTATTCGTCTTTATTGAAAGTGCTTTATGGTTTGCGTGTTTGAATTCACGTTTGTAACAGAGATAAAAGAAAGAATTTAGACGAATAAGAAGAGAATATTGCAACATAGAATTAAGCAAACAATGAAGGATCAAAGAGAATCAAAGTGAAATTAAATAAGCATGAATATGAAAACAATAAAGTGACATGCAAGTCTAAATGTAAAGAAGAATAGAGAAGTAAGCATAATAAGAATAAAAGCAAGATACATAGAATTTTGGCGCTAATTCCCTTCCATAGCAGAGTAGGGTTGATATACCTAGTTTAATTCTATAAATTTTTTTGTATTATCATCATTCAGTTTTTTGTAAAATTGAATCAAAAGGTCAAGATTTAGTAAATGTAGAAAATTAAACGATTTCTTGGCATTCTATGTTAAATCATGGGAAAAGTAATCCCGATGCAAAGAGCTTGTTTAATTCCGTTATTGAGGAGACTGTAGGCATTCTAGATATATTTCATTAGTCAAAAACTCTGAAACTTGTTCCTCAATTCCTTCATATTTCATTGAAAATGACATGTTTTTATTGTGTTCACTAAAAATTTTAGCCCCGGTACACCATATCAAACAAAGCTATTGTTATGAAGCATCATTTAAAAAAATTATATCTTAAATTTTATGAACCTAAAAGGCACTTTCATTTACTATATAGATCTTGACCTTATAAAACGTCATTAATTCAACCCCCCCCCCCCCCCCCCAGTACAGGTGCAGTACTGTGTACTTCTTCATAGTTAAACGTTAAATAATTCAGCAAAATAACCCAACTGATCACGAACCTTTCTTTGTGTGCATAAAAATTGCTACTTATCCTAAGATAAGCTCGTTTAATGATTAAATATCATGATTGGGGTTTGTTTTTCGATCGGGCTCGACCTTGTGATCTTGGTCTATTAAATGTTTAAGTAAATCGGCGCGTATACGGATGTGTGCGCTTTTGTGTAGAACAGTGGTGAAGACAGACAATGTATTATGGATTCTTCGTATGCTTCTGGATCATCTCACTCTCCGTTTTCGCCACCGGCGAAGTTGGAAAAAAGGAGAAGAAGACCTTCCACTCCGAGTTCTCAGAATTACGAAAGTGACGACAGTTACAATTCTAGAGTGAAGTACGGGCGTTACGGAGGTGACCACGTTTCCAATTGGGATAGTTGTCGATTAGAGTCCTATGGAATATTTTATGATGGAAAAGCAACAGAACTATCTGAACTTTATAAAACAGCTTTTAAAGATTTGTATTTGGTAGCAGTAAAAGGCCTAAAAGAGCATGCTGAGTTATGGACTAAACTTCTTGAACTAAAGGCAATACTAATAGAATCGACGAAAACCTGTTTGCACAATCTGGATGTTGATGAAGAATTTTCTAGGATGAATTTGATAAAATCCATGGCCTTGACAGAAGAAACTGAAAAATGTATGGATGCAATGAACAAAATAAAAGAGGAAATTGCAATTAGAATGGGACCACTTGATAACATATCAAGGTACTTATAACTTTAAGCTGACATGAATTCGTAAATAAGCATTATTTCCCTTTCACATGTATCTCCGACTACCGCCATATTAGTTGTCGCTTTCTATTGTTCTTCTCACTGTTACACATCCCCTTTATAAAGTCGATAGCACTATTTATGCTTCATCACATTGTGGTATTTCATTCACCCGATACAGTGGTGTCGGAGTTTGATTTTTGAATGTTTTTTGTAATGTCTATACACACGACCGTCTTATATATAAATCACTCAGCAGCTATTCGCACCGCTGTCGTGTATTCACTCTCATTTATTTGCAAGACTGTTGTGTATTTACTCTTTCATCGGTAATTCACACGACCGCCGAGCATGTTATTTTCAACGGTGTTTTATAGGTAAATTAATGTATTGTTTCATCCCCTGTTAAGTTAGACACACAGTGACTATTAAACTACGTGGATATAAAGAAATACCAGTGGATCCCAATGACTAAACACCATTCAGCCACAAGGGGCGCAAATCTATAAAAAATAAATATTGTTGAATTACCAAACTATAGACTGTCAAATGATCATAATGAATAATTCTTATTATTAACTGCAGTGTATAAAAAATGATAAAGAGGGATTTTTATAGAGTGTGTAACGTATTCCAACGAAATATACATGTAGGTCGTCTTAATCATTGATTTCGTAGTTTTTGTGACTTTGCATAATTTGAGTTTTGAGATATTCGAGTGATTGTAATGTATATGACCCTATTTAATTTCTTTTAATATTGAGTTATTTTATTTATATCTAGCTCCATCAATGTGCGTTAAAAAAAACCCCAAACATTATATTGCATCCTTTTTTTTCATTAACATTTATTAAATTAAAAAATATGAAGTGTTAATCCAACATTTATTAAATTTTTGTGCATGCAAGGAACACATTACTTGGTGCAATAGTATTGGGAAATAAACATGTTTTCATACTTTTGAAATACAGATCCTAATTTCCCAAAAGGTACTACTACACTAAACACTCGCTAAACGACGGTACATACGTTTTTAGAAGAGCTGCACGCTAAATGGTTTGCACAAACCGCTTTTAAAAATTATTTACAGTATTTAGGAGGGGGATGCTAAGCAATCAAATAGTTATTTTTTTTAGAATCATACTAACCGCTTAGAAGAATATGTTCCATACATTAAACCAGAAACAAATCAGAACTATAAGATGATATGCTTAAAGAAAAAAATAAAGTTTCGACTGTGTATCACTGTTATCAAAGAATTTCTTTATAACAAATCAAAACATTGTATTGGAAAGAACAAAATAAATGATTGAGATTTCAGACCCAACAGCACATTGACTACATACTATTTTTCCTAAGTACAGTTCACATAGATTTCCTAGTTTAATTGCTTGTAGCGTTAATTGTAATCATTTTCAATGTGATTAAACATATACTTGTTTTCTTTGAACATGTTATTTTTGGTTAATAGAATTGATAAGGGTCAAATAATTAGGCTTAACAAAATAATAGGTTTGTTTCCGCTTTCAGGCTGAAAAAAAAAATAGGGTTGGTAGGTAGGCTTTTTTTTCCCCCCTGTAGTCGCCGACTGATAGCGTTCCATCAACTTCGAATTACCCAAAGTGAACAGAAAATTTGGTACCTTTACTACAGGAATGATTTCTGTGAATGTCATCATATATTTGACTTAATGAAAGCCCAGTTCCCGGCTGGTGGGAACATTTCTCGAGCTCAACTGGCACGACATGTGCTGCCATTTGTAAATAACAAACAGATCTACACAACACTGATGACATGTAAATAAGTTCTATAAGCGTTTTTACGACTTAAATTTAGAAGACACAATAAATTTTTAAATCGGAAAAAAACGAAATTTTAACAAAAAAAGGGATAAAAAACAAATTTAGGGAAAAACTCGAGAAAAAAAATTTGGGTTGGCGGGTTTAAGTTAGGGGCGGTAGGGAAAGTGGAAACAAACCTATTTTTTTGTTAGGCCTTACATGTATGTGTAAAATCATTGGATTTTTTTTAGTATTGGGATTACAAATTATTTTCTTCTCTCACATTTCGTAGAACATGAACAGTATATTTTTCACTCTATTTTTTTGCTGAATTTCCTATCATTCGAAATTGTGTACGTCTATCAAATACTGATTCAGACTGCTTTAACATATCACTTCGTTTCTATTGGCTGTTGACATAACAGAGACTCTTGAGCATCCAATGAAATCAAATACTCAAAATTTGGTTGACAGGTTCAGCAAGTTAGCATATGTCCTCTCGAAGGATTGTACACAATCTAATCGTTTAAAAAAAAAGCTAGCTAATTACAACATCACAGTGTCACTTATTGTTTATTTGGATTTTTTTCTATAAAAGTCCTATTTTGTTAACTGTATAAAACATGTTGATGGATTGTGTATTTTAATATTGAACCGGTACGGAAACACCAAAGATGAACTTTTTAGACCTGCAGTCTCCGTTAAAACTGTTTCTTTTGTTTGTTGAAAAAGAAAACAAATTTATTTAAAAGATAAGTACAATGTTTGTTGTTTTCAATGCGTTCAATGTTCCTAATGAATTCTCATTAACCTGATGAAACATTTCACATGGTTCTCGCAAGCTTTCCTCGTACATGTAAGGCTTTACACGCTTTGGTGTGACCCGCAATTCAAGACTTCGCTGTAATGGTACATGTAACAATATTTTTCATGCAAACATTTTGCTGAATGAAAAAACTCAATTGCAACAATTTAAAATTTAATTCCCAAATTACAAGTTAGTATGCTTTTGTGATTTTTAAAAAAATAATCATATTAATGATAACCGTTTTTAAGTGACCAATATTTATGTCATACATTTTTTCTTAATTTTTATTCCACATTAACTTTCAATTTACATTTGTGACAAAAAATGTGGATGAATAAAATCTTGATGTCAGAATGCACAATGTTAACATTCAAATGTAGGTCTTCTTTTATACTGTAATTAAATTCTTTAAAAGGTCTGTATCCATAGTGTATACTGGTACACTGTACATATATATTGGATATGAAACAAGGAGGAAATGTATGGTTTCCGGTAATAAAGAACCATAATGAAACCTTAGGCCAAATAGAAAAATACCTGTGGTTCCGGTCACCCAACCGTCCCTATTTTTTACCCCTGACCATAACCTTTTTTCCGCCAATTTTCAAATTTTTCCGGAATTTTCCCAGCTTTCCGTCATTGGCTCCAATACCGCAGTGACGGCCTCCAATTAGTGTGGGAACATTTTAATTCCTATCACTTGATTAATAAAAAGAAGATAAATCAAGAGCTGTTTGTACCTTGTGTACCTCACAATAAATAACTTAGGACCAACCTAGGGGGTGACTTGCTCGCTTTTTGATCGGTAACTTCGCCGGAATTTCCTTCGAAAGAGAGGTTGAAGTCACCCTGTATTCTAAGTTAATAAAACCCATAGGCAAAAAAATGATAATTATCAATTTCAAAAGGCGTTTTCACAGCCTCAGTTAACCCCTGTTGTGATTAACAACTTGCAACTGTCTTATCTATTGGGGCCAATATAAATACGGGTTATGCAACCACATACTGTGCGTTGAAAATTACAACCGATGTTTATTTCTTTTAGTGTTTTTATTATAAATAGTTTGTAGCTTGTAATTAGTTTATAACACTGCCAAATTAATGCTGAAATAATCATAAAACAATATGTTAACAGTTATTTTCAAGGCTAGGGTTGGATACCGTTAAGGATGACACGGTACGATACCATGCCGGTATTTTTGAAATGATACGGTATTTTTAACGATACGGTACTAGACTTCAATAAATGAGAATGATGTCTTTTTTTCAATAAATGTGTTTTTGATCTTTCAGTGTTATAATTTATAAAGATGGTATCATATATTTACAATATAACATATGAGTTTACAAACTATGTTTATGCTTCAATATTTTAATAAAAGATGAACAAACAAATAAATTGAATCTGAAGGTCAATTGTTTAGTAAAGTTCCTTGTGTTTTCCCTTGTCCCAGGCAAAATAACTGGCAATTGTTGCAAACAACACCATCTGATTTCCTAAGTACTGAAATGAGACTAAACAGCCGAGCGGTTTACCCGGTTGCCAGCCATTGTTTGGTCGCACTAATTGACAAAACATCAGAAAATAGAACGGAAATAAATTTAAAAAACTTTTGCGCTATTTTGTCATTTCAATTTACATTTATTGTCAGAATAATATTTAAACACTATCATTGTAAATGTATTTTAGGGTTTTTAAAAAAAGAATTTATGTATTGATTTATTAAAGTATTGGCAGTCGAACCAAGTACGGTATCTTACTAAGAATGATAAAGCGCATATTTTGTTAATTAGCCTATCCTTTTAATAATGCGGAGAATATGATTTTAGCGAGTCGGTAATAGTTTTTTAAAATCATTTTTATTGTATAAAAGGTTTAAAAGATACCGTTATTAGTACCGGTGTTTTACCGGTATTTTTAAAGCAACTAGTCGGTACGGTATTGGTACCGTGTACCGGTATCCAACCCTATTCAAGGCCCTCTGCATAACGGTTGTAATTGGGTCAAAGGGTTGGACTAATACCTCTAAAATACATCAAAATACAAAGACTGAATTTATTTGTCATTAAGCTAACACAATTGCAAAACATTTCATATATAAAATTTATTAATACATCAAAAAAATTAAATTCAAAAATTGGATAATTTAAAAAAAAAAATTAGATTGTTGTTTTAGTTTTTAGCTCACCTGAGCTAAAAGCTCAAATGAGCTATTCTGATCACATTTTGTCTGTCGTCCGTCTGTCCGTCCGTAAACTTTTCACATTTTCAACATCTTCTCAAGAACTACCGGGCCAATTTCAACCAAACTTGGCACAAATCATCCTTAGGCAAAGGGGATTCAAAGTTATGAAAATTAAGGGCCACACCCATTTTCAAGGGGAGATAATTAGAAATTAATGAAAAATTTTGAGAAATTTTCAAAAATCTTCTTCTCAAGAACCAGAAAGCCAGGAAAGCTGAAACTTGTGTGGAAGCATCCTCAGGTAGTGTAGATTCAAAGTTGTGAAATTCATGACCCCCAGGGGTAGGGTGGGGCCACAATGGGGGGGTCGAAGTTTTACATAGGAATATATAGAGTAAATCTTTAAAAATCTTCTTCTCAGAAACTAATCAGCCAGGAAAGCTGAAGCTTGTGTGGAAGCATCCTCAGGTAGTGTAGATTCAAAGTTGTGAAAATCATGATCCCTGGGGGTAGGGTGAGGCCACATTTGGGGGGGGGGGGTGTTAAAGTTTTACATAGGAATATATAGAGTAAATCTTTAAAAATCTTCTTCTCAGAAACTAATCAGCAAGATGATTATTTATAATTGTTAAGACTTTGGCTCCAGGACAATTCTTCGGCCTCACAAGAAGGTTCAGAGTTTGATGTAGCTAAATATCCCATATATAAACAATTGTAAAGGATCTTTTTGAGAACTGCAATACTCAACATGTGATATGACTATAAAATTGAAGCAGGCAGCTATTTTTTCATTAGAATCTTTTTGTATTACTGTATTGAGTTATTGCCCTTGATTTATTGATTCTTGATTATTTTAACCCTTAGGCTGCTGCATTAATTTTCGCCAAGATGGCCGCCACTGCTGAATTAATTAATCACAATTAATGGTAATTGACCATCGAGTTTTAAAATAATATATCTCAGCAACTATTTATGCTACAGTTACCAAACTTATATTCAAATGCAAGAGAAAATGTTGAAGATTTCAATGCAATGCTCATTTTCCTGATTTAACTTGTATTTATTAATCTAGGTACGTTCAAATGTGAAAATCAGTTAAAATCAATGCCTTTTATTGTTCCATTCTTCAATTGTCATATTTTAGAACCCAAATGACTGTAAAAGTTCCTTAGTATATTAATAAGTCATACATTGTGAGATTCATTTTTATTCATATCATTTTTGAACATCGGGTAAACAATTAAATGTCAATATAACTGTAAAATGAAGAAATACATCAAACACTTTATCAATGTTTTTTAATGTTGGTCTGATTCACATTCTCGGACTGCACACGTCTCTCGGTATAGATGTTGATCAATTAAACAAGAATTTCCATAAACATATCATTAAAAAATAATTTAGAAACGATAAAGGTTCGTAATCATCCATTTAAGCGTTTAATTTTTCCTCTCTGGTGAATGAGATATTCCATGGCGCTGGATCAACACGCGACCAGCCTACCTCGAGATCGGCATCAAATTCTTGGTCATTTCTTGGCACAAAGTCCATCAAAGACACATAAATCAATAATTCAACATCTCCCTAGTTATGTACTGCAGGATTAAGTCCATTAAAAGTTTTATGTCTTTGCTATCACTGTGAAAAAAGTTAAAACTTTCGTCTCGTCGCTTCATTCTACGTTCGCCATTTTGGCTACGAATTCAAAACATTTCTCGGAAGTTTACCGCTCTATAGCCTTTATTTTAAACTTTGGAATACTCTAGAAACCTTCCGAAAACATCAATTGACCAATCAAATTTCATTCCTAACAATAGCCATCATGTTTTTGTTCAAAGCGAGGCTTGGGGAAACCTTAGATAACTCGCTCTCGGAAAAACGACAATAGTCGCGCGTAGCAGTGGCGGACCTCAAATTTCGGCGCGACAATAGTCGCGCGTAGCAGCCTAAGGGTTAATTAATGCGTCCACTGTTAACCAATTATTGTGATGATTATTTTTATACAATAATAAATATTCAATGTATATAAGTTGTTCTGCATAAGTAGTTTGGGGTTAGGCTGGATTAGTTTGTTTATTTTTGATTTCCAATTTTTAGATACTATGAATTATTTTAGGCCGCCACATATATAGGGACAGTGTCCCTCTAATCTTCGTGTTTTCTAACCTACGATACGAGTGTGCGGTCATTCCTGCCCTGTATTGCATTAATTCAAGTGTGAGGTCATACCTGCCTGTATTGGTGGTGGTTGCGGCGGAACACTAGTGTATGGTCATCCCTGCTGGTGTTCTGGCCTTTCTAGCGCAAGTGTGCGGTACTCCCTGCTTGCGTTAGGTTGAGCTGTTGGCGCAAGTGTGTGGTCATCCCTGCTTGTGTTATCCCTGCTTGCGTTAACGTTGGTACCTGTTGAGTTGCATAGGTGTGCGGTCAATCCCTGCCTGCGCAACGTTGATTCCGTATATATGTGCAGGAGCGGTGATTAAAGTCTGCTCTTGTAAATAATGGCAGCAATCAGGGCTATCCGAGTTCCAAGGGGGAAAAATGGATTTTATTTATACAGGATCTACATGTATTATTGTACATTGTCCAGATTGTTTGTAGTATGACCCCATTAAGCTGACTTTATCATACCTATTGTTCCTCAGGTGAGCGATGTGGCCCATGGGCCTCTTGTTATTGACTTGTTTCTTATCCAATCTAAATTATTAAAGACTTAAACTTTGTATATCATTATTGGCATTATGCTATTGTCAAGAAATGGAATTCTCTCTAATTTCTCAAGCTTCTCCCTATTTTTCTGAAAGATAGAAGTGAATCTCCCTAAAATTTTGCTCTGATTTGGGCCCTTAATTGAATTTATATGGAATCTGCAGGGTAAAAAAAATTTTTTTAGATTTAAAATGAGAAATATTGAGATTGACCTATGTTTAATTGAAACGAATAGAAACAATAACAAATCATAGCATTCTGAATCAGATTCGAACCAAATCGAATGAACTCCGAATTGTCCCAGCCCTATAATTACATAATACCGAACATTTAATACTTTTTAGTTCACCTGAGCCAAAGGCTCAAGTGAGCTTTTCTGATCACAATTTGTCCGTTGTTGTCGTCGTTGTCGTCATCGTTGTTGTTGTAAACTTTTCACATTTTCATCTTCTTCTCAAGAACCACTGGGCAGATTTCAACCAAATTTGGCACAAAGCACCACTAGGTGAAGGGGATTCAAGTTTGTTCAAATAAAGTGCCAAGCCCTTTTTAACTATTCAGCCGGAAAAGCTTAAACTTGTGTGGAGGCATCATCAGGTAGTGTAGATTCAAGTTTGTTCAAATCATGGTCCCCGGGGGTAGGGAGGGCCACAAGAGGGGGATCATGTTTTAAATAGGAATATATGAGAAAATCTTTAAAAATCTTCTTCTCAAAAACTATTTGGCCAGAAAAGCTCAAATTAAAATGGAAGCATCCTCAGGTAGTGTAGAATCAAGTTTGTTCTAATCATGATCCCTGGGGGTAGGGAGGGGCCACAATTGGGGGATCAAGTTTTACATAGGAATATATAGAGAAAATCTTTAAAAATCTTCTTCTCAAAAACTATTAAGCCATATATAGAGAAAATCTCTAAAAGTCTTCTTCTCAAAACTTTTAGGCCAGGAAAGCCCAAATTTGAGTGGAGGCATCCCCAGATCATATAGATTCAAGTTTGTTTAAATAAGAGTCCAGGGGTAGGGTGAGGCCACAATGGGGGATGAATTTTTACTTAGGAATATATAGAGAAAATCTTTCAAAATCTTCTTTTTAAAGACTATTTGGCCAGAAAAGCTTAAACTTGTGCAGAGGCATCCTCGGGTAGTGTAAATTCAAGTTTGCAAAATCACAGTCCCTAGTGGTAGGGCGTGACCATTGGCGGTTTGAATTTTTACATAGGAATATATAGAGAAAATCTTTAAAAATATTCTGGGAGTGTTTTCGGTCCAAAACTCGGTACTTAGTGAGAGAGCACAGGTTATGAGATTAAAGGTAGATTTAAGTTTGATGAAACCATGATTCCCTAGAGAATAGTGGGGCCACGAAATGGGGGGGGGGGGTATATAAGAATAGAGAAAAATCTTCTTACAGGTACAACAACAAAAGGGGCTTGGTATTTACCAAAAAATAAGAGGTGGATAAAAATTGGCAGATTTTCAATTTTTTTTTTAGCAGCAAGATCTACTGTACTCAGTTGTCAAGATATTTTGATACTGTAATGCTAATTTGATCAGAATTAAGGATATTGTTGCTCAGGTGAGCGATGTGGCCCCTGGGCCTCTTGTTTGTTTATGTTGTTTTTAAACAGAAATTATTTTTTTATTTAAAAATATTTGTCATAGTAATAAAAGCTAGATGCTCTCTACCAATCTTAATTTAGTATATTTATCTCACTAAATACAAATGCCATCTGCAATGCAGTGCTAGGTACATGCAGTACTAAGGGAATCATTTTATACATTTCTAAAAAAAAAAAAAAAATCCCTACCTACCTACCCTAATTTTTTTTAGATGTTACCGGAACCACACATATTTTTTTATTTGGCCTTAGATATATTCAGTGTTGACAACCAAAGAAAAATATGTTACCTCCATGTCTATATTTTTATACACAATGACATTTATACCCGAAATTTCAGTGAATACAGCTTTATATACAGCAGAAAATACCTTTCTCCATCATATTTGTAACTTAACATTATAATAAGGTTAACAACAACAATTTGTTGAAATAAATTAATTTATAACAACTGGAGGGTGATATTTTCCAGTGTGTTGCTATATTCATCAGCTCACCAAAAAGTTTTATCAGTTTATGAGATACACACGGCGGTTGTGTGTATCTCACTGTATTTAGTAATAGCTATTTGCACGACGGTCGTCGAAATCATTGATAAAATTTTTATCTTATAACAATGAAAGAGTAATCTTGAAAGTAGGGTTGTTGATTTCATTCTTAAATTTTAAAATGAAGACCATCTTAAACCAAAAATATCTTTGCATTATAGTATTGTTTGATGTCAGCTGAATTTAAATTTCATTTATTTTTTCTGGTTTACGGTGTTTTAATGTTTTTTTTTGTTATTTGCCAGTGCCCACATCACATATTCCCATATGGTCAATACAAAAACTGATTATTTTATCGGATTTTTATCGACACTACTATAACATTTTTTACCAAGTTTCTTTGTGATTTGTATGCGCGAACTGTAAAATATGAAGACATTTGATAAAATTCCATAAAAATTCATTTTTTAAAATGCGCTATATTGTATGCGATATTCCATTATAAGTGCGCTATACTCCTTTGTCCAGGCTGTAACTTAAATACCCTTTGACATTAAGACTTCAAACTTGGAACATATTAGGTAGATGGTACTGAGAAGGAGTGCATGCCACCTAAATTTTTGACCTTGACCTAGTTTGTTTTTCAAGGTCAAGCATTTTATATAAAAAAATATTGTCAGGACCATAACACAAGACCCCCTCAACACACAGATTTTTCACTTGTATCATGGATAGATGGTATATAACCAAGCTGAACCCCTCCAAATTTTTTTTACCTTGACCCAAAAGTTTTATTTCAAGGTCAAACTTCTTTGTTCGACTCCTAAATATACTTTGACAGAAGGACTTCAAACTTTAAACAAAGAACAATAATAATATACTGAGGTGTACTATTGATTAATATTTGACCTTGACCTTGTTTTACTCAAGGTCAAATTAGGAAAAATTATAAAAGTTTGTCTGGGTCATAACTTAAATACCCTTTGACATTAAGACTTCAAACTTGGAACATAGGTAGATGGTATTGTGAAGGAGTGCACGCCACCAATTTTTTTGACCTTGACCTAGTTTGTTTTTCAAGGTCAAGCATTTTATAAAAAATATTGTCAGGACCATAACACAAGACCCCCTCAACACACAGATTTTTCACTTGTATCATGGATAGATGGTATATAACCAAGCTGAACCCCTCCAAATTTTTTTTACCTTGACCCAAAAGTTTTATTTCAAGGTCAAACTTCTTTGTTCAACTCCTAAATATACTTTGACAGAAGGACTTCAAACTTTAAACAAAGAACAATAATAATATACTGAAGTGTACTATTGATTAATATTTGACCTTGACCTTGTTTTACTCAAGGTCAAATTAGGAAAAATTATAAAAGTTTGTCTGGGTCATAACTTAAATACCCTTTGACATTAAGACTTCAAACTTGGAACATAGGTAGATGGTATTGTGAAGGAGTGCACGCCACCAATTTTTTTGACCTTGACCTAGTTTGTTTTTCAAGGTCAAGCATTTTATAAAAAATATTGTCAGGACCATAACACAAGACCCCCTCAACACACAGATTTTTCACTTGTATCATGGATAGATGGTATATAACCAAGCTGAACCCCTCCAAATTTTTTTTACCTTGACCCAAAAGTTTTATTTCAAGGTCAAACTTCTTTGTTCAACTCCTAAATATACTTTGACAGAAGGACTTCAAACTTTAAACAAAGAACAATAATAATATACTGAAGTGTACTATTG
>VIAA01000140.1:0-42500 GCA_015776775.1 Magallana hongkongensis | reverse complement strand
ATTTTTATGCCCCCCTTCGAAGAAGGGAGGGCATATTGCTTTGCTGCTGTCTGTCGATCGGTCGGTCCACCAACAGTTTCCGTTCATTTTCTTCGCAGAGGATGAACATATTAAAATGAAATTTGGTATACAGGTTTATCATGATAATATCTAGGTCAAGTTCGATATTGGGTACGATCGAGCAATTTTCGACAGAGTTATGGCCCTTGGACGTAGAAAAATTCCAGTTATTTGCAGTTTCTGCTCATTTTCTATGCAGAGGATTTTTTTTGTATGGGATGTAGTTTTGATGACAACTGGACTGATATCTCCCCCCGCGTGGCCGTTTTCAATCTTGACATGTCGGACTTGTCCATCTCCAGTGCAACCTCTGTCAGTATTTATGCTTTCACGTGTCATCACTATCAAAACTGTATATTCTGTTGCTTATTTAAGTTCACCTTTTAACTGTATTGATACGCACAACGGAATGGTTGATGAGTCTTCAGGACTCGAACGTTTTCCACCACTGGCACCAGCCTTCATGTTTGACATTTTTGCGCGTTTGCGAGAACCTTCGAATCTCAATATTATAAATACTTAAAAAAAAATGTTTTATTGATCCAGTTTGTTTATGAATATTATGAGGAGATCGAACCCGATAAAATAAAAAAACATTTGACGAACGAACTATTTATTTACCTGGTGGTACAACGAAACAAAGGAATAAAAAGAAATGTTCCTTATATTTTACCAATAAAATTTTTTCAGCAGGGGTTATTAAGATGAGGCGGGCAGCAATTCCAAACAAACAGTAATTTTATTATGGCCTTATCCTATCGTGTTCATCGTTTTATGCCTTTTTATAAGCAAGTACAGTTATCGGGCTAATATAGGATGCGATATAAAAATTGCCATGTAATAATCTATATATTACATACAAGTTAATGCACCTCGGGCTAAAATGTTTCCGGCGATCAACTTGGGTGTGTGGTAATGAAAACAATGGCAACAAATCATAGGCAACAAATCATAATTTTTTTTTATACAGAAATAAAAGTATTTATGAGAGATTTTACATTTATTTAGAGCAAGAGTTGTATTTCCATTGAGTCCGCTATTTTCCATGTTATTTGCTCTCGGGCTGAAATGTTTGCGGCGATCGGCTGGGTTGTTCAGTATTGAAAACAATGTTAACAATACTAATAATTGATCATTTAAGGAGGCCGATTTGGGTTTTTTTGCGGAAAAACTACAATAGCATAACTCTTTATTTTTTAATCATATGTAATTTAAACCAACTCTAGTTTATTTGCGAAGGTTCATGAAAATCGACCGTCTGGTTCTTTTTAGGGACCATCTCAAAATAGAGGTACATTTACTATAGGGATATATAGGAAACTGTCATTTTCTGCACATCAAAGCAGTTTAAAAAAATAATACAATAGCTTTTTTTTCTCAAATTGTTCTATATGATTAGATATATCATTTCCTACCTTATATGTAAAAAACACAAAGTTCTACCGTCTGGTTTTTACTGGGGGCCATCTCAAAATATTAAAATGCACCAATATTTAATAAATTTTATACCGTGTAGATTTAAAAAAAAATTAATTTATATAGAATAAAAGCAAAGGGGGACAACTCTTCAAAAAAAGGAAAATGTCATTAATTAGGACACATTCCACACTTACATATTGATACTTAAATAGGAACATCATGTTCAAGTATACTGAGTGTTAAACCCATACATATCTATTATGCACCCAGATTCATTGAATCTGAGGCGATACCTTAATAAAAACAACACAGTTAAAACAGTTTCCATAGCTGTGACACATTTCTGTTATGGGGTTAAAGTCATTATCGCTATTCCTAATAAAATATCACAGCGGAAAATTGTCCTGGTTAATGTAGCCATTTGTTATTTTTGAATAAAGATGAAAATAATGGGTGGGCCTTAATAAAATAGAGTGATATGCCTGTCAATTGATTTTTATAGTTACGCCAGGTAAACAATAGTCGTTTAATTATAATGTGGAAGACAAATTAAATTTTTGAATGTTTTTAATTTGAGGAATTGAGTGCATGGAGGTACAATTTTCTTCTTCTGAATCACATCTATAGGATGAGAAAGAAAATGTACCAATATGCTCTTATATTTTGACTTCTTTATAAAGTGGGGGGGGGGGGGGGGGGGGGGGCAGAACGAAAATATAGGGAATTGGAAGCTAACAGTGCTTCCCTACCAAATGTTTAGTTTTATTTCTTGTGTAAGATTTTCTTATTCTCAGTAAAAATAGTATTCCATAAGATTACACTGTCAAAGATTAAGTGTATGCTGAAATAAGTGTAAAATTCGAATACTTTACCTTATTTTTTTTTTGTTATTCTATCTAGGGGCCATATGGCCTAATATCTTTTGAACGACCCATTTAAAGTCATTGTTGCTCAGGTTTTGTGCAATAGTGTCACTATGTAATGGTAAAAATTTTAAATGATTTTTAAGAGGTGTAACAATACGGCGATTCATCAATCGTATTGATTGCGAGGGCCAACGATACGTGTATCGTATCGTCACATGTGTATTGTGATACACTGTATGAGTTTATTTTCATTGACTTTCTTGAATACTTGTATGGTAATGCATAACATGAAGACATTAAGAAACTTCAATTAAAGTTTTCAATTAAAGTAAATACAGAGGGTTCCGCTTAATCTGATAGTCAATTTGTCAGAGAAAAATTATCAGATTAACCAATTATTAGATTAACCGATTTAGCATTTTTGTGGTCTTTAATTTTGCTATAGAACAAAATACAAATTGTTTCCATACATAATTTATCAACAAAAAGATATAATCTGTTTGTCAATAGTTTGAAATAAAATAATTTACCTTGCATTAGCAATGAAATAGCATTTTAGTCTTTATTTTGTTTGTTAATGCTCAAAAGAAAATGTTTCCCTTCTTCACTGTTCATTGCGATGGTTTCAAAGTGGCCGCCATTTTGACAGGAAGTAATAAGAGGAAATGGTTATTTAATTGTCTGTGCCTTTTTTCACCTGCACAATTTATTTTAATTTTTTTCTGTTATATAGAATGCTCTTAAATAATTAATTATGCATGATAACAAATTATTTGAATTTTATTCATTAAGTTTTCTTCCCCGATGTAAAATTGAAAGTAATCAGAATTTCCTCGATGTCACTTGTTCCCAAGCCAGTCACTTTTGATTCAGAAATTACATGTTTAAATAATTCTCAATGGTGCAAGCCCAGCATGAAATTAAGGTTCCTCGACACACCAAAATTTTATTTTATGGATCGATAGAGAATCTTTTTTGAAACATGATTCCACAAAACAGAGATCAATATCGGCTTTCAGTTATTTTATACAAATTTTTTTGTATTTTTTCAGTGAAATAGGAAAAACTGTTTTGCAGACAAACAGAATATATTAGAACTTTTAAGAAACTTGTTGTCAATTAATGTGTAATATAATTATAAATAAATTCATGCCAAAGATCGTTTGGTCAAATGTTTAATTTTTTAACTAAAAAAATATTTCTGAAAATCAAAATTGTAATTCTTTAATATCTTTTTAATCTATGGATAAAATGTTAAAAATAACATATAGTCACATGAACTATTTACTAAACAATGATATTTTACAAAACAATTTAAATGAAAATGCGAAATTTTGGAAAAATTGCTATTTATCAAATTTGAACCGATCCCGATTGAAAAAAAACTGATCCCGATCAGAATTATTTTAAAGTTGAAATTTTACAAATAAACTGCAGTTTTTTTCTAAGTAACTGATATAAATTATAAAGTTAGTAAATGACGAAACCATTTTACAGCTAAACAACATGAAATTTTTTGCAAAATTCTGATTCATTCTTTATGTGATTTCGTTCGGGATCAGTTTAATTACAATCGGGATCGGTTCGATTTTAAAATTTTCCATTTATACTTTAATTTCACTATTTGGTTTCAATTTCTTGTTGTAATATGATTATACAGCAATTGTTAAATGCGAGTAGCAGTTTATCTGCAGTTTTTATCCATAGATTCAAAAAATATCTACAATCCTTTTTTTTCATTTTCATAAATATTTTTTTTACAAAAATATTTCAAAGTTTATCTGGCCGTTTTTGATATGTATTTATAGATAATTGTATTGTGCATTAATTGATAACAAATTTTTAGCTCTAATATATATCTTGTTCGCAGCTAAAACTATGTTTCCGGTTTCTATAAAAAAATACAAAAAAATTCATATAAAATAATCAGAGGCCGATATAGGTGTCATTTTTGAACAATCATTTCTCAAAGAGAATTCTTCATCAATCCATCAAATAATGCATTGGTGTGTCGAGCCACCTTAAGAGTAAACAAACAGTAAAATGTGTACACGGGTAAGGTCAGTCCTGTGTGCGGTCATCTGGAACAACTATCGATGTCGGTAGCTTTCATCTTACAAAGAAGGGAGCCACCCGTGTGCATTGAAGTGTAACTAATGCCCTGTAAACAGTACACAAGAGAGTTGTCAACCAATTAAACAAAGGAATATATAGGTGTAGGAGGGTGGAAAATCATAATTATTAACCAAAAATGACATTTTTTGCATGAAAAAATATAAAGGGATATATAAGAAATGGTTTGGTGTTTTGATATTATATCAGATTAACCGAATTATTCAATTATCAGTTTAAGTGGAAACCTCTGTAATTATAAATTTGTAAATTTTGTTGTAATTATCAATTAAAATATATATTTCTATGGTTTGTTGATTGATTGTGTAAATAGTTGACAATTTTCTTTATGCAATCTTATTTTTGATAGAGTTGGGCAACATAGATATCAGTTTATTATAGTAGAAACTATATTGTGAAACGTAATGTATTGCATTAATATATTGTGTTATATATGTGTCATAATGTAAGGTAGCTGCCGATACTCAAGCCTAATATTTATACATTGCAAAAGCCACACTGCAGTTACTTAGTTGACCGATAAGGCCTATGGGCCTCGTTAAAATAATTCTTCTAATTCTACATCATTATACCAGGTCATACAGATTGGTGGGGCATTAAACAAATTGCTTTAATATAATTCTTTGAATAAACTATTTGTTCTTAATCCAGGTATAAATTTTTTTTATGTCTCTTTAAAATAATTTCCATTTTAAAAGAAAAAATTATGGAACTTATATTTACTATATTCACAAATATAAAAGTACCACTGTAACAAATCTGAGTTTCACAGGGATAGTAATATCGATTTTGCATTTATTTTTTTTTAACAGCCCTAGTTTACTCAGGTCAAGAATCTAATTTTCATTGTTTCAAATTTTATAGAAGAGGAGATGCAATGAGGAAGGTGAAACTCAAGCTAAATGGAGTGGAAACAACAAGTGTACCAGATCTGAGATTCAGCTTGCAGGGAGAATGTTCAGCAGAAGAAAGGGGATTATCTTTTATGACAGTAGCTGTGGGAGAGGTACAGTTTTATGAACTATCCCTTACAGAATTGCAGCATAAATGCAGTACATATGCAGCACATTATCAGTATATAATCCCAGTAGACTATCAATAGAGCTACAGTAGTGCTGCAAATGTACTGCAGAGCTTTTAAATGGAAAAACACAATGAAGCAGCAGACTTGCAGTATGTTTCAGTATGTTTCAACTATGTTAATTAAGAGTGCAATTGTCTCATATTAATAACTTCTGTAGCGTTTCTACATGGTCGTTCGTTTCATTGTGAAAACGTTCTATCTGTGTTGCCCTCCCACCGCCCCGCTGCAAAGTGCTCTTTTTTTTTTTTAAATCATTTGATAGTGACTTCTTCCTATGTGTAACATTTTCTCCTGAATGTGTTTCTCTTTCCTACCCGTTTTTTTTTATTTGGCCAGTCTTTGTAAATTTCAACTTTTTTATTGCGTAAATTCAATCGCCACATGCTACCGAAAATCTTGCGTCGCTTCAGTGCACACAGCTCAGAACATAGATAGCCCCAGGTTATTTATGGCTGCAAATCATCAATTGTTATGTAATTGATCAACAGTTCGAAGGGTGCTTTCTTCAAAGTGGTCAATTATCAAACAATAAGACTTTCATTTTCACATTGAAGGTGCGAGATCGTAATCTGAGAATATGGCTATAATAAAATAACCTGTTGAACACGCTTAACTTCTATTATATAAAAATATGAAAAGAATAATACATATTATAATTAAAAGTTTTAAGTCAAAGGTGATTAGGGCTTTTCGACTTCGGTCGAAAAGACCTATTGTTTTCTGTTTTATTATTATTATTATTCTTTTTCTCGACTGATTTCCGTCAGTGATTTTTTGAAAACGGAAATAAATTTTCAAGCAATAATGTAATGGTTTTATAGCATTTTTAAATGACAAGCGTATGTAAGGTTTTAAACTTCCGGTCTCGGTACTTCCGGTTTTGACAGGGAATGTATCTTGTCTAGCTGTACAAAATTGTAAGCGTGAGCATTTCTCTATCTTTTATCGTTTTTGGGTATTAAGGTTCCAAAATTGAGAAAAGGGGGGATGAAAAAATAAAAAATCCAAAAAACCTTTGGAATTTTTTAAGACTTATAGACATTGTTTAAACAGAAGTAATTTACATATATTCCAAGTTTCATTTAAAAGTATTGAGAACTTCCGGTTTTATGAGCCGATGAAAATCGTCTATGGGAGTTTCTAATGTTAAATTGAATTCATGCATGTAACGTTTTCTCAAACACTTTTTAAGCAAATATTTCTATATTTCATGTTTACAATCAGGGACAATTACTCTAAGCGCCGAAGTGCGCATTCAAATTTCTCATCGGTTATAAAAGTTGTAGCGATGTCCGCTGGAAATTTACTCTGTACGACTTACCTAATCGTCTTTTAATACATTCGTTTTAAAACATCAAATTTCATTGGTCGTGTTTGGTAAAATAGAAATAAACAACCAATAAAAACGTTTCCACTCATTTATGCGTGGTAGATCATTCCAGAATTTCCTCCGAAAGAGAAGTTGAAGTCGCCCAGTATTCTGAGTTCTCAATTATGTAAACTAACCCCAAATGCAGTAAAATGATGATTATCTAATTGAAAAGAAGTTTTTACAGCCTCAATTAATCCCTGTTGTGATTATTAAAACTCACGACTTTCCTTCCATGCTTATCGTTACTATTATTGGGGTTATAAATACGGGTGATGCAACCACACTGTGCATTGAAAATTACAACCGATGTTTATTTAAGTGTCGATACAACAATAAGTTGTTACTTGTAATTAGTTAATAACTCGCAAAATTAATGTAAAATATAAAAATAATAAAAAAAAATTGTTTCCCTACAACAGTTACCTTCAAAGTTTGAAAAATTCTCTACATAACGGTAAGGTTTGACTAATACCCCAAAAAAACACAGAAGTACAGAGACTGATTTTATTTATCATTAAGCAAAAAATTGCATCAGTTTTACAAAATGGCCCCAATGAATAAATAGATGGCCCTTTCATTATGAAAATGGCCCATTAAAATTAATAACTGCAGGGCCATAGTCCCATTGACATTTTTGGCCTTCCCAATCACTGTGATATGTATGTGCATATAAAAAATGGCTTGGCACAAGTGAAAGATAAAAACAATCTTAGTATATTTTACGTGAAATCGGGAGAGAAAATAAGTACCATTGTGAATCTTGCTGGGGGAAACCTACCGATTGACCCGATTTTGTGTAAATCGAGCCTAAAAGGTAAACATGTGCCTAATTTCGATGGCGGTGCGAAATGTTTTGACAATATTTCAAATAAACGATATATTTATATGAACCCCCAGCAAGAACTGCAAAATACATTACTTATCGAAGGATTTTTCATAAATATATTTTTGATTAATGTCAGTATTCACTTGTGCCGATGCGATTTTTATAGATTATTTACCGTGTTAGAATACACCCGTCATGTGCTTAAGAAAATATATGACGTCACAAAAATACATCAAATATACTGTTGGATGCCACTGTTAACTTATGTAATAAAAGTTTAAAGAAACTCACTCGGTTAAAGCATTTTTTGATAATTAAAATAGTATCATTTTTCGATATATATTTAGCTTCGGACAGCCTTAACATAGCCGCATTGTCTGAGGGGCCACTTTTGGACTCCTTATAGGGGTTTAAAGGGCCTAAAAATGACTATTCATTGCCAGAAACCTAAAACTACTCGTAAATAGCTATCTTAAACGACCTTGACTTTTGACCTTGACCTTTGACTTCTTAAAACTGATATGTTATAAGAATATGCAACATACCGGTATATCAATATAATTAATTCATATAATTAGGAGGACCGAACTCTTCCCCCCCCCCCCCTTTTTTTTCTATCTCTATATGTCCGTTACATTTGCTTATCGAGTTGATATTCATTATTTTTTTTTTATTTAAATAACATCCCACAAAGTGTTACAACCGTTTGTCAAAATTTTACGAAGTTTGACACTCTGACTGCTCCGTCGCTCCAATCCACGTTTTACACTTTGTCTCTAAATAAATATTCCAGCTCCAGTAAAATTCTTTACAACTAAACGAGACTTTGAGGGATTGTATCTAACATCTTAATCTAAATGCCTGCCAAATTTTAAATGAAATGGAAGGTATTGAAGAAAATTATTAACTGCGGCGGCATCAGACCATCATCCCGAGAAACGAAAATTCAACACTTCGATATTTGTATCTAATAAATTCATGCTCAACTTACAATAAAAAAACTGTGTTTGCATTTTTATCAGCAACCTCAGTGACGATACTTTGTAAATTTCTACAAAGAATAATTATCCCTTCCTATAGCCCGATTTTATTAGAATTTTGTTTACATTTTCTCTCAGCTCGGTTTTTCTTTCTTTTTCCCTCGACTTGGCTGAAATACATGGCTGACCTTAATTCATTTCAGACTTTCCGTTCTTGTATATTTTCGATTCCATGAATTATACAACGCTGTGAACACGCCATGGGGACGCAACTTGGTGTGACAGGGCCTATACTTAATTTTACGTTACATAGCGGTGTCTGTATATCAGGTGTAAAATTTAGACGCTCACTTATGCATAAATTCTCCAGATGATCTTTGATAGATGATTATTATTTTGAATGTTCAAGTCTACTCGTATTATTAAATAATATCAGCCCTGAAGAAATTTTCAGAGATGCCATCAATTTTGACTATTTACCAAATGTTGACAGCACGCAACAAATTAGAAAGATTTAATAACAGAAGTAATGTGTTTTTTAAGGCGGGTTGGTTTTTTTAAAAACTACATTTCCTTACATGAATCATGAGTACATGTTTATAACAATCCTTGCTACCCTTAAAAATTTAACTCGCCGTTGTTTAAATCCCTGTCACACTGAGCTGCGACCTCACGGCGATCCCGCTGCGTCATTGAATATTGTAAAACGCCATGGTAAACGAACTAGAGTCTCCTACAGTGCTGTAACAACACAACGACATCTTTGTTTGCCACGATGGGATATCCTAGAACATTTTAGAACGCCATGTGACGGTGCGCACTATGAACATGCACAAAGTACGCACTGTAGCTCTGCATTCTGATAAACGCGTCATAGAAGTTGAGTAAGGTCGCCGAGACAGCGCCGTAAAGTCTCCAACAGCGCCACGTGCACAAAGTCAGCGCGCAGAGCACGCCGTGGATGCGCGGTAAAAACTCCTAGCACACCATGGGCGTTCGGCGGATACCCAGCGAGAGCGCAGTCAATCGCCAAGTAGAACTCTGTGGAAACGCAGTTGGGAACTCTGTCGCAGTATGGAAGCCGTGACATCCTAGCACTCCATGGGCATTCGGCGGATACCCAGCGAGAGCGCAGTCAATCGCCAAGTAGAACTCTGTGGAAACGTAGTTTGGAGCTCTGTTGCCGTCAGGATGCCGTGACATCCTAGCACTCCATGGGCGTTTGGCGGATACCTAGCAAGAGCGCAGTCAATCGCCAAGTAGAACCCTGTGGAAACATAGTTGGGAGCTCAGTCGCCGTCCGGATGCCGTGACATTTTCACTTGTAAAATTTTTTAATATTTAAAAACGCCCAGGGAAGGCAATTTGGTGTGACAGGGCCTTAAAGAGTTTTCAAAACAATTACGCAAACAGTGTTCGACAAATAGTTTTCCTATTGCTAAAACATTTTCTTCCTGTCTTTATACAGGCTTTCAATCCCAATACGTTTTTATAACAAAAGCAGAAGTGAAATTTTAGTCATTACCGTAATCCGGTGAATATAATACGCAGTAGTGTACAATACGCACCCCCAACTTTGGGGCTGAAAGTGGTGGAAAAAAGCTTGTTGGGATGTATAATACGCATCAAAAAAATTGACCAAACGGTAATCCTGAGTATCATCAAAGCAGTTATACTTTGTATGCACGCTTGAAACTTCATCGCGGGAATACGCTACCGGAAATAAGAAAAATGCAATATTTTCTTAGATACTGATTTATTGTAACGAATACATCGCAGTAATATCTTTATTTTATAATCAATGTTTTAAATAAACCTAGTATTAAATATTCTACCGTAAATAAAATCAACTACTTTCAACAAGCGTTATGTAAGTGTAGTGAAAAACGGACGGTGTACAGGTATGAAGATAACGGACCTAATTAAATTCTTAAATAATTCCTATCAAAGTGATAAATTAGAGGCCTGGAACATTATAAAATATGTGCACAAATAGTTGTGTTGTGTATAGTAGTACACTTATAGCCTAGGGGGAGTGACAGAGATACCCAAGGTGTCAAGCGTTAGCGGTAGGGGAGCAAGCACAACAATGGCTTCAATTACCGGAATAGGTTATAGAATTATTCATACTCATAATTATTTGCAATAAGTCAATTAGCATTACATGAATATGGTTAAAAATGAGCCACATAATGTGTAAGCTGTTTTCAAAGATCGGTTACAAATAGCACGTGACCATCCACGCCCGCATTCTATTAATAACAACAGTAATGGCGGCGTACACGGAGATAAAGAATAGACAGTTCAAATTAATTTTAAAGGCCATTTTGAAACAGTTTATTTATTAACAGACTTTAAGTATACATTTTCTTTAATTACATGCTATAACAATGATTTCCTAAGGGTTAAATAATAATATATATGTGGCAACGAAGTATGTTACGATGTATAGCGGGGTATCGGTCTTGTCTGTGAACAGCATAGGTAATACTGTAGTACAATATCCCGTGCTTCACCTAGGGAAAAAATATGTCCAAATCCTATAGGGATGTATAATACGCACCCCTTTCTCATGGTAAAAAATGCTTGGGAAAAAGTGCGTATTATATTCACCGGATTACGGTAGTCATTATATTCGTTTGACACCAAATCATATAAATTTTCAACTCGCAGCAACAACGGAAGACCTACTCGTGGCTTTGCCACGAGCTCTGCTCTAGTTTAGGATCTTTTTGAGAACTGCAATGCTCAACAGGTGATAAAGATATAATATCATCCTATTAAGGGACTTGATTATAAAACTATGAATATCCAGGGTAAAAAAAATGGACTTTTATTTATACAGGGTCTACATGTAAACTATATTGTCCAGATAGTTTCCAGATACAGACCCTGAAACGTACTACTGCACCAAAAAAGCGTGCGACTTTCGTGCGAGAAACGTTTCGTGTAAACCGTTTAGCGTTTCGTGTAAACCGTTTAGCGTTTCGTGTTAATCGTGAAGCGTTTCGTGTAAACCGTTTAGCGTTTCGTGTAAACCGTTAAGCGTTTCGGGCAAAGCGTGTAAATCGTTTCGGGCAAAGCGTGCGAGAACCGTGTGAAACGTTCATCAGATTTCATTTGGAACTCTCTGACAATTTAATTGTTTCAAAAGTGCGCTCGTGTTAAACATTACTTTAAACTGTTTGGGATTGGCAAAACTCCTTTGAGATATTCTCGTGAAAAAAATCTTTAAGAAATGATATACTTATCTTTTTACAAAATTGAATTAAATTTTAACAAACAAAAGAAAAGTACGCGTATTGAAAGAAGACTAGTTCCTGAGAATATTCAGCTGTGTACAACCAGTACACATAACCTCGGACATCGGGTAAGACCTGCACCTGGCTGAACCTGTCAATCAAACTCTGTGTATTCGTTTTCATTGGATGGTCACGCGTCTCTTATTTTGTCAATAGCCAATAGAAATTTAATGACTTCAAGGTAGTCGGAATCAGTATTTGATGATGCACACAATTTCAATGATAGATTATTAAACATTAATTTGAAGAAAATTAAATTTAAACATACATGTAGAAAGAAAATATACTGTTCATTTTTATGAAATGCGGGAAGTAAATTCTTCTGAATCCCGATTAAAAATATTACTATAAGTTATTTTTTTGATTATTTAAACACTGATAACGGAAAACAACAAGTAATTAACACACTGAAATTTTCCTAAAATGTACACATGCAATTAATTATTTTGGGAATCTATATGCATGTACTTAATTCAAATAGATTATGATAGATACATTGTACGCCATTATGCGGGGCGCCGGTTATGTATACGAATATTGAGACAAAAATTTAAATCATTTTTTATTTATTGTTCTTTCCGAAATCCGAAATAGTAATGACAACTTTCTTTATTGTTTAATCGATTGAATTTTTTTGTGATATTATGTACGGAACATTTATTTACGCGAATGATTCGACATAAGAACAAAATTAATCGGTTGTTTTATAGCATTTTTCTAACTTATGTGACTAATTTTATTTTACATAACTTTCAAAATTATCAATGTAAATAATCACAGGTTTATTTACAGTTAGTATTTTTACATCGTATTCTCTGAAACCAATAAAAATATTAATGTGAGATGAAAAAACAAATCCCGCCGAATACTGAAAAACCGATTTCAATTTGAAATCATACAGATTTTATTTTTGTTATTGAATATTGTGTCACGGTAACTTATTTCTCTGGAATTTTTATTATTTACGGCACTAATAAGAATCATGGATATTTCTTTTGAGCAATAAATATATTTATAGAAGTAATATTTTTGGCTAATTATGTGAATAAATAATATTTTGCTTTAAATATAAGTAACAAATTAATTTAATTAATCAATTCAATACTTAGGTACAAATATATTTCTAATATCAGTATTTCTATTATTTCGTGTTTTCTTAAAATTAATTCTTACTAACAGAGTCAGGGTAAACATCCGAGAGGGCCCGAATCGATCAGGATAAAAGCGTGTCCAAAGCGTGTGAAAAGCGAGCAAATCGTTTCGTGCGAGAATCATTTCGTGTAAACCGTTCAGCGTTTCGTGTAAATCGTTTAGCGTTTTGGGCAAAGCGTGCAGCGTTTCGTGTAAACCGTTCAGCGTTTCGTGTGAACTGTTTAGCGAGGGTGTAGCGAGCGTGCAGCGAGTGTGTAGTGTAGTAGTACGTTTCAGGGTCTGTAGTTTCCTTATGACTCCGTTAAGCTGATTTTATCATACCTATTGTTGCTCAGGTGAGCAATGTGGCCCATGGGCCTCTGGTTTTTAAATATCATAAAAACCGAAGTTTAAACAGGAATTTAATGTAGGACTTGACAATAGACAATTCGGGTAATTTTACAGACCCTGAAACGTGCTACTACACCTCTAAAACGAACCGTACCGTTCCGTGCAAAAAACGAACCGTACCGTTCACAAAACGAAACGTACCGTTCACAAAGCGTACCGTACCGTTCACAAAACGAACCGTAACGTTCACAAAGCGAACCGTACCGTTCACAAAGCGAACCGTACCGTGCAAAAAGCGTGCAAGATAATTTATGCAAGACCCGCCTCCAGACGGACAAAAAAGCGTACCGTACCGTGCTATAAGCGTGCAACTTCCATATATGGCTTATTGACCTAATGTCTTTCGATGAATACGGACGGAGATTATCGCTGACCAGATAAGTTCAATATTTTGCTAGATTTTTTATACGGGATTAGATAACACATACTAAGATTTAAAACTGTTATTCTTATTAAAACAGTCACAAAAATATTTCCTTTCTTAGACCGTAACCATTTCTTTGTTTTTCGACAAAACTTGCATCGCCGATTTCTTAAACATTGTAAACTATTAAGAGAGAGAGAGAGAGAGAGAGAGAGAGAGAGATCTCGTTACCCGAAACGTTAGAAAAGTAGCGTTTGTTTAGAACTATATATATATACACTATGGCTAAACAAGGTTGAAATATATCTATGTATAATTTTATATCCTTTTTAAATTAAAAAAAAAATGTCGACTTAAGTTACGCAGACCCAGAAAATGTAAATGACAACTACATATTACCGGTGACTCGAGTGATTTGTTCTTGTGCTATTTATGTACCAATAAATAAACAACAAATCACTCATACATGTATGATGAATTGTAAATAAATACATGTACAAAATCTTAATGCATTAAATGCAAGCATTGAACGGAAAAAAAGTACACGCATTCCATAAAATAACTTTCAACTTTATTTCCCGCATAGCTGGTAATGGCGTCGTGATTTCACATGAACAAAAATCACTCGTGCGAAACACGTGTACAGAAGCTGATCTTCGGTTCTATACACAACAGGTGTTATTGTCTTTCTTTGGTTTTTAGCAGTTATTGTACTTTACAACTAACTCTGTATATTTGGACGCTTAAATAGGTGTACACGAGATGCCGGTATTCACACCTTTCCACGGGCACCTGTTAGGTTACTCATCACAATCTGTCGTGTGTATAGTCTGAATATATCTTACTTCTACTTTGTTAGTTTCATGGCTTTTCTTAATCTCTAAAAAACAAAAGAACCGTCTGTAGAAATGGACACAAACAACTACACGAAAGACTATAGGCGCGTGGATCCGTGGAACAATTCAGCGACTCTATACATGCGGGATTTTCACATATTAACTTGCGATAAAAATATCATTTACTGGGTACATTAATGTACCAAAAAAAAATGATTAATTAAATCATAAATAGTTGAATGAGATAACAAGTACATGTAAGCACAAACACAGCTCTTTTAAAATTTATTTTCAATCTTATATGTGTGATGTGAAATAGCGTCGAAATTTTAACCGTCGAGATCAATCTATATGTACATCGTCCGCTATACAAACTTCTAGTCATTGTGTTGAAATCGTTGTGAAAAACATGAGTCTAAAATAAGTGAATTCAAATCATACAAATAAAAATCTAATAATTCCAAATGGTTTGCACACAATCACATACACCCTCAGAGAGAGAGAGAGAGAGAGAGAGAGAGAGAGAGAGAACTTGTGTGTTGGTTATAATACTTAAATTAAAATTTTATCACTGAACTTTATTATTTAAAATTTCGCTTTAGGTTTCTATAGTTGGTCATTTGAGCGGGATTTTATCTCAGGACTCCACGTGCTTCGCCTGTCAATCAGTTTAAGTATAACAGTACAGATCACGCCACGCGCCGCGTGCTTCTTAGCTCCTCCTATATGGCTAGAAGAAAATTATCGAATGAAATGTTTTTGTTTTATGTTTTTTTATATCCCTATTGAAAAGAGTGTTCCTATTTTAAATTATTCAACAATAATTTCTCTCCGATTTCATGATTATAATTCATGTACTGGCGATCAGAGTCGCTTTCCCTCGCTGTCGTATTATTTTTGTTACTAGATAAATTCTTATATATTTATAACTTTTAACATTCATTTGTTGATTACCGGGTATTTTTTCGTGTCCTGTTTACAACAAGTATGTGTGTAAAAAGGTAAATAAAATATAAACAGGTTAGTCAGCATTTGTAAAACGTCAGCTAAATCGCATGCATACAGTGAAGAGCGGACACTTGTTCAACAGAATGATAAATATCGCCATTATATATCTATCCATTAATTTTACATCGTCTATTCACTAAGGCAATCGGCGATCGGCAATAGTACTACAGTAGTACGCAATAAAGAATGATCATACGAATTATGAATAATAAAAACTAGCCGAGAATCAAGACAACGATAAAGGAAACTAAACTAAAAAAATATCGGAATAAAGTCGGGGCAATTTGCTTTAGCAATTTTAAATGGATTAGAAGTATTTAATGACTTCAACTCAAGTACATGTATAGAAATAAAAACTTGAGATGCTTTGTAAAATTATCGACAGCTCGCTGAATTAACAAAAATATATCGGATTAAAGTCAAACAGTTCTTTTAATCTATCTGAATGATAACATTAATCTAAATTAAATACTAATAATAACAGACTGATCAAAATTAAAATTACCCCCGCTTCCCTGTTGTCACTGAGTACACGGTTCACGCAACGTATCAAAAACGGGGGAACGGATGGACGTTCTGATTTTAAATAGATCGATTGAAATTCTTTTGTAATATATCAAATAAAAAAAGAAAAATTCTTGTCATAATTACCACCTGCTAAAGTAGATCGGGCAAAAACTAAACAAAATTATATGGAGAAAAATCAAAGCGTTCAGGCCACACCTACCTCATTAATAAAGCGCCCAAACCGTTCACAAAGCGTGCAGCTATTTTTAGCAAAGCGTACCGTGCAAGAAGCGAACCGTTCCGTTCACAAAGCGTACCGTACCGTTCACAAAGCGAACCGTACCGTTCACAAAACGAACCGTACCGTTCACAAAGCGAACCGTACCGTTCATAAAGCGTAACGAACCGAACCGTGCAACTGGTGTAGTAGCACGTTTCAGGGTCTGTATGTACGATTTGAAGTAAACCACTACCGTATGCAGTTCAAATCAACATCTTGATATTGTTGGGGGATTTTAATCTAGTAAAGGTAAAAAACAAACGTTTTGTATGAATGGAGAGTTGGAAGATTGCCAAAAGAAGATTGCCAATGGCTATTACAGATTCTTAATTGGTGAAATCGGAATCCATTGACTAATACTGTTGCCCCGAGAGGGGTTCAGGGTTTCACAGTTCAACATCGACGTAAAAAAAAATGTTCAAAAATCTTCTTCTTGTTAACTCCAATGCTTCAATTTGTTAAAATACTAAGTAAGCATCTTAAAATATTTTAGATTTTAAATTTTTAAAGCTTTGACCCTCAATCTAATACTGGGGCCCCAAGAGGGGTTCAAAGTTCAACATCGAAATTTATATGGAGAGAGAATGCAAACTATTATGATGATGTGGATGTATAAATTTATATAGCATGAAACATAATTAATTTCTTACTGCAAAAGGCAAATAAATAATGTATAAAATATGTCTTTATTTACATTATATACCAGCACATCCTTTCTGTAATTATTATTTGAAGAGCGTTATCAATATACCTTTTATGACGTCATAAAGTTATTGGTTAACTGAATAGCTATAAACAATGCTATGTTTAGATAACTATTATATGGAAACCGTACAAGATATTTTAAAAAATCAAACTGTTTTGAAACCGGTTAATTCTCCAAATATTCCACTAAAAATTTCATTAATTTTGAAATGCAGGGCTGATTTTGCTGTTTACCGTACCCAGTTCTTTTTGATCAAATCAAAAACATGGAAGTGTTTGTATATTAGGTTATTAAGCTGAATAACTTATATTTATAAGAATATTAGCTGGTCTAATATTAAGATTATATTGAATCAGATAGGTAAATATTTTTCAGATGGGCTTACATTTCAATGTTTGACTATTTATTTAGTATCTATAGAGTTAAATTGTGATATATTATTTCTTATTATAACAATAGTATACATTTTTTACAGGTGAAGATGTGGTCTTTAGTTCATGAGGAAAAAACTGCATCGGAGTTTAATATAAGAAACCTCAAATTTAAAGGACAGTCTGTGGATAAGCTGTTAGGACAGCATGGGGGAGAATTACTGGTGGAGTCTACAAAGTCTGCTTTACAGAACACAAATCTTGGGATTATTTGTGTGAAGACTATGGTAACTATAAGTTGTCATTTTGATTAAAAGAGGTTTTCCTTGTCACATTTATTTCAATCCAAAAACCAGAGTTTAAGATGGTGTACTAAATCAAAAAATCAATATCACAATTTCATTTTTATTTAGTTAATCTTTCTGTCTTTGTTTATGACAACAGTACAAATTGGTTTTGTAACATAAAGTCCAATACTTTTCATCAATGACTGTTGGATAATATTTAATTGTCCAATGTTATCGCTGAAAATTATTTAAACAATAAATAATAATAATAATGATTTCTTTGGTGATTCATTCGGGATATGAAGGTAGGGACATTGCAGAAAAAGTTCTTAACCGGCAGTACCAGGTTATTTAAATTTTTTCTGCAACGATTGCTACCTTCATAACTCGCATGAATCATCAAAGAAAGCATTTTATTGTGTATATTAACATATTTCTTTTAACTTTTAAATATACTAGTATTGATTATGAAAAGTTTGTAAAATTCACTAAATTTCTGTCAATGTACAAATTTAAGTACATTTATTAGCTAAAAGAAACAGCCAAAATCGTCTCCTGTGAGCAGATTTTCTTTCAGAAAAGATGGAGCGCATGCTTGAAAAAACAAAATATTTAAATCAGAGATGTATCTAGCCAAGACTAATAAATTAAAAAAAAAATTCTGTGTTCAAGCATGCGCTCTAAATTTCCCAATCGTAAAAAGATAAGAAAAATGTCAATTTTTGATTGAATTGTAGAAATAATGTCACTTCCAACGTCATATACTGCAAGTGAGTGCAAATTAACCATATAGAAAGGTGAAAAATATATTTCATATCAACTCTTCTAAAAAATAACATAGCATTTTATTGTACCTGAAACACTTTAAAAAATTGTGAATTATGGGGGCCAATTTTAACTCATATTTTAAATAGTTCTTTGGCTTAAAAAAATTCAGACATTTTCTATATATTTGCATGATTTTATGCCAAACGTGTATCACTCTCTCAAAATGTAACACAGAACCTATGGAACATGTCACAAACTTATTAAATGTTAAAAATGTTAATAATGAATAAAGTGTAATAAAAAGAAAAGTACATTGAAAATTCATAATATTGCTTGTTTCTGTTATTTTCACCTAAAAAACCTTCCGCACGAAAAATTAGTTCCCCTAAAAACTTGTTTGTTTCATGAATTCAAATGGATTTTCTCAATGAATGTTGTGTAATTATGAAATAATGATCTTTCTTTGATGATCAAATAAATAAAAACATATTCATTTAAAATATAATGATCATCTGCGCAATGAAATCAAAATGTGACGAGTGAGATACCTTATATTTACTCATAAAGGAAAAAAAAAGCTTATATCTAAGGTAAGCTCACAGTGTAGGAACGGAAGTGTACAGTTTTGGGTAGCAATGTTCGTCAAAGCAGGTAAACAAATTAAACAGTGTACTGCGTATAGTTGAATACTGTGAGTGTCAATGTAAATTTTAAAGCTGACATGAGGTTAAAAATACACCCAAGGTTCGAAACCACACATGCCCGCTACATCCTTAATAGTACTCTATTGTAATTTTATTGACAGTGAAGTTTGACAAACTGCTTAGACCTGAAACCGTATAATGGTCTTCAGTGCGGTCAGGGTTTATTGCATTTCGCTGTCTCAAATTTACCTGGAAAGACGCATAAACATTAGATCGCTCAATATACAATGTGTATATTGTTTCAAAAAGACGGAATTTTTTTGCGATACTGGCCCCCGCAATCCAAAAATACAATAAAAATGCAGTCCTTGCTCACTCAGAAAGTGACTTTTACAAATAAATGCCGCGAATATGCAATGTAATCCACGGAGTATCATACAACGTCACTGTGCACATACACATTTCGATACCACCATTCGACCACGTGGATGACAAGAGCATGCGCAATCTTGGTCGGCAATGGGTTTGAAATTCAAAGCGTTTCAGAGAGTATATGAACTAGGGGGCAGTTATTATTTCAGAAAAAAAGGAAATTGTGAATAAAGTAAATTCTCTTCAAATAAGGCATCATTACTCATAGAGTCGTTTCCCAATATACACCATTATATTTCCAGTAGCAAATACATAGATCACTTTCCATGATGATCTTGAAAAATGTTTATCATTTGAATCTAATGTTTTATAATACATCCTTGGTGGTAATGCATGTCAAAGGTACATGTATTATCATTCAACGAAACTTTGAAATCAGAATTTGATTTTTTGTTTTTGCGATTTTCTTTATATATCTATTTATATTCCTGCCTCTTTTCCTCTCATAAAAAATATATAACTAGGTTTTCTCCAATATACAGTCATTTGAATAGTGTGTTTATTCATTTAAATTATTTTTTCTAAATAAATTGTACAAATATATACTACTCATAACTATTTAAAGCACAAATGTCAAGAGAAATGCAGGTCTAAGACACAATGAAATATAAAGCAATATGCATTAGTTCATGAACACACTGACATGGGAGATAATTTCTGTCTTTTATATGCAATGTTGCCATTTCTTCTAATTTTTTGCCATATGCATATTATTCAGCAAGTTCATAATCCAATTTGGTGGTAAATGATACACACAACATTTTGGTATAAAACCACTCAACATAAATGTACAGTTTGTTTAATGCTTACAGATACAAAAGAATATCAATAATTGTTTTGCTTCAGAATTGGTAAACTGTTTATGACAATAAAATGAATGGAAAAACAAGATTTGAGCTTTGCAAATGCATATGATGCATTAACTGTAAAACTGTTGTGTAAGTTGGGTACATAGATGTTTATAACTATTCCTAGGAGTGTTGGCCATCTGCATAATGATGTTCACCCTCCCACCACGATGAGGTCCTCCTAGATCGAGAGGGAATATTTCAATGGTTTCTCATGCTTTTTTTTACCCATGCATCACTAAGCCAGGCGTAGTCAAGGTCAATCAGAATCTCACACATATAGGTAGCTGTAATCAGTGACTAGTATCTGTCCCTGAAAATATGAAGCAGTGATAAGTTTACTGTATTCATTTTTGTAAAATGTTTAATGAACTATGAAAAATGGAAGTCATTTTCACACATTGTTGCATGAATTTTCCAGAACAACTTGGTGTAGCAAAAAATTCCGCTTTTGATATTACAGTCATCATAAATCAACTGAAGCCGCTTATGTATCATTGAAGGTTAAAAAGTGCAACACAGATTTCAGGAGTATAGAAGTAAATATTCTTTATATGCTTTCTAAAACAAGGTTTTTATAGTTGAAAAGTTAATTATCAACTCCTTAAAATTCTCACCAGTGTTTTTCCTGCTTTTCATTTCATCCAATAAAAGTCTAGAGCCTGGGTTTTTGTCTCCTGATAAGTTTTTGGCAACCTTATCCAGTTCCAAAGACTTTCTGCTCTTCGAAAACGCTTTTTCCGGCACTCCATATGTCTTATGCAAGCAGGCAGCCATTAATTCTGATAGTAAAAGAAAACTGCCTTATCAATGAAAGAACATGTAAATAATATACACAATGGTCACCTATTAAGATACTTCTGAAAAATTTCTATAATTTTTACCTGGTATATACTTGAAGTCTTTGGGGGTTTTCCTCTCAAATGCTACCCACTGCTTTGTGCACCTCGATACTTGCGCCTGAGCATACGAGTCACCATCGTCTCCTACTTGTGGCATTCTCCCTAGATGGTTATTATGATCCATGACAGCCAAGATGTTCCTAATTCTGCATGAATCATAACTGTAGGAGTTGGCTTTGGGACAGTAATGTAACAAGGTGTGGCTGAAACTTTTTTCTATGGCTCAGGTTTGCCTGCAGTGGGTATAAAACTGCATGGTGCCACACAATTCCCTATTTGGTGACCACTTTTCTGAAAGGAAGCAAAATACATTTAGCACTTTAAAAGACAAAATATGATTGATATTTATGAGCATAATTGCATGTATACAAAATGTATACCCCATACTAAACATCTTCTTTAAAAGCAATTCAGAAACCAGGAATACATATAAATTAGTAACAGGTGGAGAAAAGTATTTTCTATACTAGGATTTGAACCTAGATCCAGCCCTCTAAGGGTGGAGCTACTGAGACCTGATATGCTGAGAGCTACACAAAACCGGTCATAATTTGATACTAACCTGAGCAGTTTGAAAGCTTCTGAATCTCTTTCTAGCCACTTCTTGTTTTCAATCTCTGTTACACCCTCAGGGTGATGGCATCTAAAGCGTAATAAGAAATAAGGTGTATCAAATCTTGAAAAGGTTCCTAACATGGCATATCTACCCTGAATTTTTATTTCTCTAAACATAGTATAATAAGATTTAACAGCTAAATACATGTACACAAATGTATTTAAAAGAAAATTTACATTTACTTACAAATTACATACTGTTTAGCAATCATAAACAAACAAGCATGAGTGACTCAAATAGTTTTACCTTCCACCTGGCCAGATATGTTTGTTGTTTATGTGATGCAGTATTGCCATCCACCGTTTCAACAAAGTGTCAACACTGCCTTTACATGTACTGCAACTCCACCAAAAATGGTTTATAATTGGTTGAATCCATGGCAAGAGCTGTTGACAGGCTGATTTCTTTGTGATATCTGCCAGAGTTACTGCCAGCTTCTTTGCCTTATGCCACATATCAAGGCTATGGTGGAGATGTTTAAATGGTTCCGTTTCTGTGAGTATATAAAGAAACACAAACCTATCAATACACAAACCCTATTAATGCCATAATTTTTTTTGACATATAATTTTTTTTATATATATATATATCCAGAAAAAAACATATTTATCTTACTTACGAGGGATATTATGTTCCTGCTAGCATTAGATATAATTTCCCAGACTATCAGGGGAGGCTGGTGCACTAAATATAGCAGCCCTCTCTCAATAAGAAGTCTCTCCATTTTGGGGCTATGGCGTCCAACTTCTCTTGAATCACCAACCTCTAATTGCAAAATGGCTCGTGTGTTGGTGTCCATAAATACTCCACTTGATCGGTTGGCAGAAAACCCTTTGAAATAAAGTAATAAAATGTCCATCAATATCTTACATTATTACTTTTGCAAATATCTTTCTGTACTAGATTCAATCTACCTGAAAAAGTTTTTGCTTTTGTCCATTACAGTAATTTTATCAGAAGTGACTTAATTTGCATAAGTACATGTATATATATACAGTTATCATGCATATAAAATGTGTATTATTTTATGTAATTCATATTTTTCAATCAGAAATATAATAAATATTAACTTGATTGTATCAGAATAAATCCATTGATAAACCATAAAACTTCACAGGTTTTTTGTCAAACGATAAACTAATTTCATGTCTTTTAATATTGCAATTTAGCTATTTAAATTAAATGTTTATTTCATTTATACCGGGTGTATCGTAACGAACATCAACAGCGATATTAAGTGGCACTCCAGCTACAGCTTTTCTTACTGTCTCCATGTGGCAAGCAAAACTTTCTTCTATGGCAACCTATTCATAATAAATTCAAACAATCGGGGGCAGATATTTGACGATACCGCACATAGTCCTTTGGTTTCGGATAGTAAGTTAACTCTACAGAATGACAATGGTATGAATGGACAATTTTTAAATAACTTCTCATTGATGAAAAACAAATGTTGTTGCAACCCCCCTCCCCCCTTTTAAAAAATAAGTAAAATAACCCAATTCATGTATGCACCATAAATAATTTGAGAAACATTATAAGGTGCAAAGGGCTTTAGGAGTAAAGAGAATCCTTAATTTAGGTGCTTGCGGTCATTTGGTGTTTGGTGCAGTTAGGTACCTCCAGAGATTTGCAGGTTAATTGCTCTACAGTAATGAATTTCACAAAATATAATTTATGTATGTGTTTCAAAACTACCACCCACAAAATGGTTAAGCATACAATAATCTTTAATGTTCCCATTTATTATTACGAATGTTGGGGAATTCAGGATATCTTCTAACTGAGAGAATTAAATTACCTCAGAATTATGCACTTGTCTTTCATTGATTTGAGTTGAGAACTGAGTTGAGTAATTTCAAAATGCTGATGATGTAAGGGCCATATAACTTACATGTTTTCTATTTAATGTATAATATATATGTATTGGGGTGAATCTTAAGGGGAATTATGTTTGATATCCTCACGCCTTGCAGGTTAAGATTAACTAATGCAAATGGTACATTCTGAGCACGGTGTTTATTACTTTGTTGATTATTGCTAAACGATATTTAAGATAATGGATAATAAACAAATATAATTTACATGTGTTTTTAATGTTACAAAAAGCAAGTTATTAATGGAATAATATTCATTATGCAATAATCCTTTAAAAGGGGGGATTCTTCGTGAAATCAAGTAAAACAAATTTTTTTCAGATATGTTGCATTGTTTTCAGGGGTGGGGGTGGCAGACAGAAATTGTAAGAAGAACTCTGAAGCCATATTTTACAAAGATTAATATAAGAAAACCATAATGAATTGTTTAATGTATGTAATATTGTTAAGGTAAGCAAAATGATCTTACACCATGACCCACAAACATCAGGTTTTCTCTAAAATACATGTAATTTCATTAACATCAACATTTCGTTATACATTTTTCTCATAATAAAAAATAAAAAAAACTGTCTATATCTTTTAAATAATACACAAGGTACACATCGCCGTCATCTTTTATCTATTTAAATCTGTCGCATCAGCTCCTGATCGGTCCATCAGCACCTAAGATTACAACCGATTCAACCAATATGGTGTGGCTGTCAGGGTCCAATCGTAACTCGAAACGTAGCAATCTTCCATCTTCATCGTGAAAAGAATCGCTATCATTATCATGCCCCATTAGAACAGAGGACATTCGTTTGTAATGAGGATATCATAAGAACACAAACTTTTATATATGCTCGAATGCATATCAGGGAATCGTGTTCGAATCAGATCGAGGTCACATCGGAAATCTTATGTGGGCAATTTTATTAAAACGTTTTTGATCCAATCTAAACGGGCAATGAGATCGTGACAGATTGCATCACCTAAAATATGTCTATTTGGACCTTACTGTTTCAAACTCAATAAATCGCAATAGCACGTATTGACTCTCATCACCTCGTACCTAGGTCTAAATTAAAAGAAGTTCCACAATTAGTTTCGATTTGTCAGTCGTAGTGTTAGTAATTGCCAGTGGGAACCTAGAATAGCTCATTGTATGGTTCAGAGTTACGGGTATAGTTGTTTAACAGCAAACCAGAGCTACCCGTACAGACAAGTAAGAGCTACGCGTAAAGAAACATTATCGAGGTATGGTCAGAAAAACTTAAGTTTCAAAGAATTTATTGCTCTCTTCTTACATGTAACATTTTTGTCTCAAAGTGAACATAATAGGAAAATATTTTTTACAACAAGAAACATTATTTTTTGTCAAAGAAAATGAGAAACACATTTCTAGATATTGTGATTCAATTCTTATTGAATTTTTGTACTGTTCTGACCGAATAGTTTTTTTCCGAAGAGGAAACTTTATGATTTAATGCTGGAAATGACGAGTATAAACCTATTCTAATTTACAACCGTATAAAAATGGAGACACTGTCCGTCCAGATATGAGTTATTTATGTATATTTAATCTACGATGAAATACTGTATGCAGCGCTAATTGTTCTCTCGCTTTGATGAACAGCGCTACCCAAAACTGTACACGTCCGTTCCTACACTCATTATCTGATTATGATAAACTTGTATAGCTATCACTCGAAGGGATAATTTTGAAATTTTATTTTATAATTATATGCATTGTCAAATGTATGAAAATAATGGTCTATTGCAAAAGAGCTCTCATCGATTGTCATCCACATTGATATGCAATCCTCCCCATAAAATGCAGATGACAATATCTGGGTTTTTTTTTTAGCTCACCTGAGCTGAAAGATCATGAGGTTTTCTGATCACATTTTGTCTGTCGTCCGTCTGTCTGTCTCCGTCTGTCTGTAAACTTTTCACATTTTCGACATCTTCTCCAGATCCACTTTTGTGGCATGGGACAGTTAATTTGATACATTTCATTGTAGCCAGGGATGTGTGTCTTCGGGACTCTGTAACTAGAATTTCCTCAGTTATCATTCAGCACAAATACCTTTAGTTCACACTTTATAAGGCCAATCACTAATTTCTGAAGAAAATTACTAGTCAAAACCTGTAAAATTTTCTATATACTAGTTTTTAAGAGATTTTTACCCTTTCATATTTTGCTAATTTTTCATGATTTTTCGGCTTTTTAGACCTCCCCCAGCCACTTGAGCTTTCAGCTCATGTGAGCTAAAATATTGCAAAATTTTCTAGAAACTTCTTTTTCATATATCGTCATGCAGACAAATTTGGGCCTGGTTTTTGTCATAGAGAAATAATGGTTTTCCACGATTTTAAACTTAAACTTTGTATTTTGCAGATAATTTTTACCTGTTTGGATATGGATACTGAACACCTGTCATGCCTTCAAGGAGGGTCATCAGTCGATGATGAGAAAAGTAATGTTCATTATTCAAAGCCATTCAACTTCTTAGTTCGTAAAGATCGTGAAGAAATTATGGATACTCTGTTTCATCTTGGTTTGTTGTGTAGGATTAAAAGTCTACACTTCTTTAACAATTAGACACAAGTAATTTGTTCTTCTACATGTATCATTTCTCATTTTATTACTAATGATTTGCCCTTATGATAATGGTTTTAATTTTCTGATGAAAGAAGAGGTTAAAGTTTTAAAGCATGTCATATTCACTAGTATCTCGATTTTGAACCTAACTTAAAGGGATGTTGCATTAATATCAGTCTGAATTTTGATACTGAATGTAAATTAAATTCATTCTATCTTAAAAATGCTTATTACAATGAAATTTGAGAAAATATCAATATAAATTTACTATTTTGAGGGAAAAAGCTTTTTAACTTGTAACTTTTTACATTAAATATCAAGAAAGAGGCACACAAATTTCATTGTTCAACATGTTTAATATGTTTATTGGCATTGATGTTTGTTTTTGAGCTGAAATATGTAAAGCCAGTGTTTTTGTGCTATTGTTTTTGCAATGTTGTAGTCCCCTGTTTTCAATGCCTTTCACAACATTTCATTGAATTATACACGTAGTTGTTTTAGGTAGAGAATGAAACAATTTGTTCATAGTTATATTTATCTTATTAATAAAGTAAAATGAAGTTTTATTTTGGTTTGAATATAAAGAAACCAACCCTTGTTTTTAAATTTTTGCTCAATATGGCCCATGATATATAGTTGTTCTAGTACATTGTTGGTTTTATTTCTAAGATGAAGCTTTAAGTATATGACCAATTTTGTATAATTCAATCTTTGTAAACATTTAACTAAATGCCCTTTCACAGTTTTTCTAACATAGTTTAAGAGAATATACAGCATTGATTAATATTAATTTTTTTTATTTATTATGTATGTCTTTATTTACACTTCATTTATATATTGTTATATTTGTTGAAGTTGTTGTCTTTACACTATGTACAAATGATGGCTTTTAGATCTCATCAAATATATGTATACTGGGTATGTGAATTTTCAATTTTATATTTTGTATTTTCATACATGTACATACAATGAATTGAAATCAATTTGATGTCTAAATTAAACAATTATGAATGATATTGTATGATGTATGTATTAAATAAAATAAATTGTATAGAAGTAATTTTTTGTTAATTCTGCTTATTTTTAGTATACTATCAGTTTAAGGTGGCTCACTACACCTAGAATATTTTCTCAAATCAGCAGAAAATTACTTGATTATTATAGATATCATAATGGATATGAAGTATTTAAGTCAAACAGGCAAAAAATGTGCAATTTTTTATGAAAAATTGCATTTTCAAAAATTTAATTCAGTAAACATGAACAAAAGCTCCAGGCGGATTCGAACTCATGATCTGTAGTTCAGAAGTCCATTACTATAGCCTATGAGCTACGATGATATACAACCGAATCGAACGATAAAAACTGTTTAACAAAATACTTAAATTGCCATCTTGTGACGTAAAAATCTTAAAAAGTATAAGTCTTGGTGTAGTGAGGTACCTTAAGGACAAAAGATAACTGAAATTAGAGAAGTGCTTTAAAATTTTAAAGATGTTGAAAATGTGAAAAGTTTATGGACAGAAGGACGGCAGACAAAATGGGATTCAAACAAGAGGCCAATAGGTCTTAAGGGTCTTCTGAGTAGCATATAACCCATACACAAACTTGTCGCGGAGTCTCATATTTGCTTTTAATTAGGTTTCATTCTGGAATAGAAAAATTATAAATTTGTAATGACGACCACTTCCCTGCCTAAAATCTTTCAAAGAGAACTATGAAACGTATAAAATTGGCGAAAAACTTAATGATCTGGGCGCGGTTTTTCGAAAGGTGGTTAAATTTAAGACTGTGTTAAGGATAACAACATGATAAATCCTAATCAAGTGATTAGCTAAGCAGTGGTTAAATTCTGTTAATCAAAAGCAATTTAATGCATTGGTTAGCTAACACTGTGTTAACTGAGTTAATCATTTGGTTACCCATAATTCATTTCTACTTCCTATTTATGAAAAAAAAAAATTTGCTTTGGGATTTCAATAAGTTTGAATTTAGTAAAATATTATTGATATTATATATTGTTGAACATCTATATCATTTCCAGGGTTCCATCCTATACTATATAGTCTGCAATTTTCCAAATTCTTTCTTTTCTTGTTGTCTATATACCAACACTGTTAGAGTACAATGTAATAGCTTCAAAATACCAGTATAAATTCCTTTCAATATGAAAATTAATAAGGTACATGTATCATAAAACACGGTCCAAAGGCTCAAAAAATGTTTCTAATTAATTTATAGGGTTTAACTTACACTAACATTCTATGAAAAGACATCTTGTCTTAGAATAAGAAAGCTTATGCAATTCTGAGAAAAAGTATACCCCATATTGCCAATTCCATTGAGGTTTAAAATAATATATGGTCATTTAAGTGAACCCACATTTCCACTTCACTCAATTTAACATAGATTCATATGGTTCTTCTTCAGCATAACATCTTTACTTAATCTTTTAGAGGTCAATTGTTGTTCAACCTCTTGTAATAAGAAACCTTATTCAGTACTGCATGTATCTACATGATATTATCATATCATTATCATTATCATATCATATAAAAGCACCACATCACTTAGAAATACCATTGCATGTATACCCTATGTATTGATTTTCATGAAAAGCAGGGGTTTGAAATCTTTCACCTTATATTATGAAACTTGTGGCGGTTTCCTTGTGTCAATTCTCACACATATATTAAAAAACAAGTATCATTGACACTAAAAATTGACCTATTTTGATAAATTGGATGAATTGTAGCATTTTTAGTGACAAATATACATGCCATCCTGCATGTAATTTCTTGTTTTTATTAAAAGTAAGCTTAGCAATCATATTTAATGAAAATCTTATTTATTCTGGTTTCTAATTCTACTGCCTTTTCAACCATTATAAAAAAAATAAAAAGACCCACCAGTGTGATGCCTGCCTTTAATTAAAATAAAATTCAAACACACCTGGATAGCTGGAGACGGACAAGAAATATCCAAAAAAAATGTTCAAACTTTACATGTTTTTCTACTTATTTGATGCAGAAATACAATTCAAAGATAAAATTATTGTTGCTTCTTGATCATTTCAAAAGGACTGTAGTTATTATAGCAGATGTTATTTTAATTAATGTAAAATGTACATTTACATATCCTACATTTAATGTAAATTGAGACAATTGAAATGAGTTGGTGATTTTTCAACTATGTAAGTATATATAAAATTTTACCTTTGGACAGGTAGGAGCTAAAGGACTTGATTTTTTTTACATTTTGTATTCAATGATTCAATGATAACTGCATGCATTTGTCTCCATGTAAACTTAATTTGAAAGAAAAATATGCCTTAAATAAAAGGGTAATTATATCAGAGGCTTCCTAGTATTAATGCATATTTTTAATATACAAGGACATTATAGACAAAAACATACAAAATAAATGTATTAAATATTTTATCTAACATGGGTAATTAAAGACTATACAATTTGTCATTAAAAACACAACAATATAACATTTACACCTAAAAACTGTGATAAACAAAAATTGAGTCATCTATGTGTAACATTCTGTGTATACTTTAGTTTATTTATTAGGTATTTCATATTTGGATGAAAATCTCAACTTTTATATTATAAAAGTACAAATATAAAGTAATCAACTTACTGTTTTACATGAGAGAGAGAGGGGAGAGAGAGAGAGAGAGAGAGGAGAGAGAGAATGCAAAGGCTTACATTTGTATTGTTTTACATACTTTAATAATTATTATTTCCAGTTTATGGTACTTTAAACAATTTCATAATAAAAACATGTAAGACATGTTAATAGGAGAGAGAGAGAGAGAGAGAGAGAGAGAGAGAGAGAGAAAACAAAAAAATCTCTTTTTTTTTACTAAATTAATGTGTATTATGATTTAAGCTTATTAGAATGTAGACATTAGATTAAATGTCACAATAATTGTTCACCTTCTCTTGGTGCATGGTGTTTGAGGCTAAGAGGTTGGTTGTCATCAAATACTCATCTTTCTCAGTGTCTCCAGGTCCTCTACAATAATCAAAGTACTGAAGTACTGAAAGCCGGGCTCTTTTGGTGTGTCTTTATGCATATTGTGTAGTAAAGACTGAAAATCTCTCTCTCACTCTCTCTCTCTCTCTCTCATGCTTTTAATGTCGGCAAAGCATCAGAGAGCGACCAAATTTTGTAAGCGGCTATAAACACAAAATAAGTCTGTCTAGTAGAAGTTAAAAAGTTCAACAGTTGCTGCCTTGAATTTTGCAACAAGCATTATATATTCAATCTCCGTTTCTTCATCGTGCAGCAAAGTAGTTCATGGAAATTCATGCGCATTTTATGTGTCCAAACTCCAAAATGCATAGTAATGTTTTAAAAACACGTTATTAATAAGAAAACTTAAAAATAGAGACAATTCATTCGAAATTTAAAAAAAGAAACAAAATGCCAACACTTTTGACAAAACGTGGCTCTTTGGGTAACTATTTGGTATAGCGAAAACTTTACCTTGACGCTGTTTGGTTTTTTGTTTATTTGTGCTATTTATAGTAACATTGGTGATTGGCCTGCCTATAGCCAGAACTCTGCTTTCAGCAGAGCCCGGCTAAAAACAATGCAGGCAATTAATTCCTGTATCATGCAAATCTGTGAATTAAAAAGGATAAAATGTATACAAAAATACAACAAATGTGAAATAAAGACAAATATAGTCAAATTTTGGGACTGAACTGAATTCATATTCACTTCATTATTGACAAATATTTAACAGTTTTGACTTCAAATTTAGTTTAAAATGGACATAATCAGAATACATGTACTGATTTATCCCCGAGTACCCAAACTCCGTCACCATAAGCAGAAAACATTCCGCGTTTCTCTGCAAATTATTTTTTGCGGTTTTTATCATTGCAATCACTAAATATAACCTGAAACGTTTTAATTTATAAAATTATTAACAAAAATATTTTTATTATTATTCAAATAAGCCCTCTTAATACGACGTTTATCACACGTGCTATCATAACTTATGAACCTAACAACTCTGTCACCCACATGATCTATGATAAGCCAGGGAATGACACATTAACAATTTAGTTTAAATTCATTAATCAATAAAACTATATGGACTTTTAGAAATTTAAAAATACTTCGAAAGATTTTAATGCAATTATTCTTAAGAAATTTAATTAAAAAAAAAACAGACATGCAGCATCGTTTTTGAAAGTGGAAGGGGGGCAGACTCAACCAAAAAATATTGACAAGCAAAAAAAAAGAAGATTTTTCAAAATCTTCAATATCCTAACCCGACTGAACATAACATTTATTCAGATGTTTTAAAAATAATCATGATCCACCACTTGCATTTCGTCAAAAGGGAGATAAATCTTAATATGCAGTAACCAACATTGAAAATAAAATTATGCTAACATGTTCACTCAATATTTATTTATCAAGAAGCTAAAACTCTTTTCTCATTAATGTTTTAAAAATTCAAGGAAAAATTGTACTATGTTTTTGTACTTACAGTACCGATTTCACTAATAATTTTGGAATTTTTTGTTGAATGTGTTAAGTGACAACAACAATATAACCAATGTGAAGGTCAAAAAAGGAAAAACATACCTTTTTCTGCTGTCAGCCTTTTCCGATGAAGATTCTTTTAACATAAGGGGTATGAACCATATGCAAAATCCTTCTTCCATAACTATATCACACAATTTACTGCAATTTTTCATGTCAAGCCAGTTGCTTTTCTGTAGTTTTAATCATATGTAAGATTTTTTAAACTTTAAAATTTTTGGAAAATGCCTCTTTGACCAACATTTTCAGTTGAAGTGGCAAAAAAATTACACCTGCGGCCATATTTAATCACTGTGTTAAATCTTTAACCAATGTACTGGGGGTGGATTAAAAGTTAACACAGAGTTAACACATGGTTAAACTCTAACACACTTTTGAAAAACGTTTAACCATGTGGTTAACTTTAACACCGAGTTTAACACAGAGTTAACACAGTGTTAGAGTTAACCATTTTTTGAAAAACCGGGCCCTGGTCTACAAAATCATGTATTCAGTTTTCCTTTCAGCTAGGTGTGAGGGAGTAAAGAAGATAATTTTTAAACATTATATGCATTAACACCTATACATGCATTTTCACGCTGCCCTAGAATCAAAACCAATACTCCAGGGGGCATAACATTTTAGTAGAGGACTTCCTGGTAAACATAATTATGAAGTCAGTTTTTCATACAGATGTGTGAGAATTAAGAAAATTTTTAAACATATGCATTAACACTATATTGCCATATTGCCCCCCCCCCCCCCCCCCACATGTCCTGAACCTCTGACCCAGGGGCCATGAATTTCACAATCTAGGTAGAGGAGTTGGTGGACATCATAACCATGTATTCATTTTTTTGTCCACATGTGTGGGGGTAAAGAAGAAGATTTACTAAGATTTAATACATTTCTACTATATGGCCATATTTGCCCCACCCTAGAGCCTGAACCCCTGACACAGAGGTCATGAATTTCACATTTTGTTAGAGGGCTTCATGGACATCACAGTAGGAGAAGAGAAGAAGATTTTCTAAGATTTAATACATTATAACTATATGGCCATATTGGCCCCACCCTAGAGCCTGAACCTCTGACACAAGGGTCATAAAATTCACAATTTTGGTAGAGGGCTTCATGGACATTACCCTGCAACAAGTTTTTTCCTCACATGTGTGGGATAGAGAAGAAGATTTTTGAAAATTTGGCTTTTTTGTTTGCATATTTGGCCCCACCTGTGGCGCTGTGGGGGTGGTACGTAGAGCCATGAATTTCACAATTTAGGTTCCTCTTACCGTAGAGATGCCTCACACCAAAAATAGTAACAATTAGCCTTGTAGTTTTAAGGAGAAGTTAAAAATGTGAAATTGTTAACGCAAGACGTACAAGGCACGGCGCACAACACACGACGACAGACAAAAACGGATAGCAATAGGGCACCTGAGTTTACTCAGGTGACCTAAAACCTCACTTGAGCTTTAGGCTTAGGTGAGTTAAAAAAAACCATATATTTATAAATGAACATTTACATAAAACATTTTACAATAATAACTTCAGCGAGCATTTTTCCTGCAAGATGATTCAATTACAAACAAGTTGTCAACTAGAGATCTGGATTGTGCGGCGCACTGATTGGTCAAAGGTTTTATTAATTATCATGATTGAAAGTTTGTTACTTAGACTGGACCATGAGTTTGTGTTCCATCTGGGTCTGCTTCTGAAATCAGGGTCTTCTCTCTGTGTCCACTGTAGGTCTGTGCTGCGTCAGCCTGGTATATGCCCTGTCTAGTCGGTACTGTATGTCAAGTGAATGAATACATTGTAACTCATTCATGAAATACTTGCAATTATATACTGATAGTATTAATATATTCATAAACGTTCTCTTCCATTTCAAGTGAATGCATAGCTTAAAATCTAGGGAAATTGATTATAATAAACTCTTGGCCATGAGTCCCCCAGCTGAAGTCATCTTGAAACTGACGCCTTAGATGGGGTATTTGTTTATCAGAAAAGATCACTTGAACTTTAAGGTCAGGTCTACTATCAAAAAATGCTGGAAAATAGTTTTCCAATTTCTAAAACTCAATATTCAATGTATGATTGCATGTGTGCACGTAGAGTCTGATATATACTGTATAGCAGGTCTTTTTTTTTAACCAGCTGTTTCAATATTTTGGTAAAATTAAAAGCTGTAAATATTAACGTGTTAATAAATAACATGTTAATAAAAATCAATTCTAATCAATGTATTTTAAAATTCCTATGAACCTAATCAATGTTTTTAAATACATGTACAGACCCTGAAACACACTCCAGCTGTACATTTCTTTTCACACGCCATACGGTATATACGATACAACACATTTCTTGCATGGAACAGTATGTTTCTTTCATGATACGATATGTTTTTCAGTTTTCACACGCCATACGGTACATTTTTATACAATACGATACTCTTTCCTGGACAACTTAAGCAAAAACGGCAGTATGTCTTTTACAGCTATCTTTTTAGCAAAAATTAGAACCTGCATACACAAAAAATTAATACTGCACGGGATAATACTATATTTAAAATAATTCATTTTTAAACGATTCATCTTAATGCTAATTTTCTCAAAAATACATTTTGATTTTACATACTTGTTGGCTCTATTAAGAGATTTAGCCCCGTAGCCCTATATTTGAGATATGTAGTCAGTTTAACACACATTGATTTAAGAATTCATAGAGAAAGGGACATTGCATTGCATTTTATCAAATCAAATTACACTGTGCATCACAGTAAGTTTATCTGTAGTTTGATGAAAAATTGGAAATCCAATGCAAATTTACGTTTTCTGTGAACAAATATCTTACTAACAACGTTTAACATCAGGCTTATTAACTAGAATAAGGAAAAGAAATTATGACATGATTTAATGCAGCTTAATTTCATCTACCACGCATTTTCTTAACTATTTCTCACGCGTATTATTTCTGCAATGCTGCTACCTATGTACCTGTATGAATCATCAAACAAGAGGCCCAGGGGGCCATATTGCTCACCTGAGCAACAAAAGCCAAAACTCTGATTAAATGAGCATATCAGAATCACAAGAAGTAAAAAAAAAAAATAAGTTATTTAAAGATTTCTTTCTATATGTTTCTATGTAAAACTTGCCCCTCCCCCCTCTTCCACAGTTGTCCCACTCTACCCCTGGTGACCATGATTTGAACAAACTGAATCCATACTACATCAGGATGCTTTTACACAAATTTTGTCAGTTCTTGTTTAATAGTTTTTGAGAAGAATATTTTTTAAAGATATTTTTCTATATGTTTCTATGTAAAACTTGATCTTTCCATTGTGGCCCCACCCTACCATTGGGACCAAGATTTGAATAAACTTGAATAAACAATACCTAATGATGCCTTCACACAAACTTGAACTTCTCTGGACAAATTGTTTCGAAAAGAAGATTTGAAAGGATTTCCCCTATATATTACATATCAATATGTAAAACTTGATCCCCCCACCCCTCATCGTGGCCCCACTTTACCCTGGGGATCATGATTTGAACAAACTTGAATTTACACTACCTGAGGATGCTTCCACATAAATTTGAGCTTTTTAGAACAATTTGTTTTTGAGAAGATTTTTGAAAATACCATCATATTTTCAATAATTCTAAATTATTTCCCCTTTAAAGAGGGTGTGGCCATTCATTTGAATATAATTGAATCCCCTTCAACCCATAATGCTTTGTGCCAACTTTGCTTGAAATTGGAGAAAAAGATGAAAATGTGAAAAGTTTACAACGACAATGAAGACGACAGACAGACAATATGAGTCTTGGGCTCAGGTGAGCTAAAAAAAGTTATGTTGTTCAATTCAACTGTCAGCAATTAAATTTATGATAAATATTTGTTTTGAGTTCATATCCAAAGAGTGTTTGTGTTAATATTTTCTTACTAATTTGATTAATATGAATACAATTAATACAAATTGGAAGTCTGTTTCATCACTGGATATTACTTCTTCACAAATTGGAAATCTGCAGCGCATTTATTACTTCTCAGTGTACGATTGGTCCATAAAAGGAGTCTGAATCAACAGAGATAACGCAAAATACACACAGCTACACACATGCTGCTACTCAACCGTATACACATGCCGCCAGACGTGTAAGGTGAAACAGGTAAAATAGCAGCTCGGTGTGAAATTTGTGATTTTATTTTTACTTTATTCTTAATTTGAAAAGTTGGTTTTTTTTATACAGAATTAAATAACATAAAATGCAAGAGAAAGCAAGATTTAATTATTTTCAAATTTGCATTTATTAAGTACTTTTAAATGGTTAAAAAGGGAATTCCATATATTGTGGTCTTATGCCTGTCGAAGTTAAAAATATATTTCTGTGAAGCATTCATTTGTATTTTGAGGTCAAATTAATCTATCATTAATGTATTTCTCCAAAGCATTGTGAAGATACAATCACCCGCCCATTAGGTTTATATTTTCCCACTGAATACTTGTTATCTATCACATACTGGGAGATAAAATTCACATAAAAGAACTTCTATATTATACGCAGGCTTTTGATATAGTTCTTATACTCTTTGTCCGATACGATGCATTTCTCAAATGATACTGTACAATACATTTTTCATACGATTCGCTGCGTTTTTATACATCACGGTTCTCTCACGATATGATGGGCTTCTTATAAGGTACTTAAGTTGCCCGCTCCTCATACCCGCTCCTCATACACGTTTTTGGTGTAGTACAATGTAGTGCATTTCAGGGTCTATAGCATTGTGAACAGAAATAATAAATCACGATATTATGACCATGATTTGTGAGCAGTACATCATACATTGAATTTTTTTTGTTAAATTTGAAAAAGACTAAATGATTTTTTTTGTTTACCATAGATTTTATTATTGATCAGAAAAAAGTTAATTGAAGTTTTTGACAGCCTATCTGGCTCAATTTTTCAACAAAAGGTTAATGCCAAAACACGATTCTTTCTTTAATTACCTATACATATGTCACAAAATTATTTATAGTTCTTATAAGTTTAGTTGACTGTATTCAGAACAGTAAGTTTTTTTCTCAAAATAAAGCTGTTTGATAATATGAATCCTGCTAAATTACTTCAATATTTACGCATTCTTACTCATTACCAAATGAAATTATCACATTAAAAATCTTTTAATAGACCCTTTTCATAAAAGTTTGTACAAATTTACAGTAGTAAAATATCTTGTTATACAGTATATTATTGAATTAACAAATGAACTTGTAAGGTGTCAGTCCAAAATTTCATTAGCTGTATTATCTGCTCAATGGCAGGGGTATCATCTGGCGCCACCAGACTCATTGTAGCTCATTTCAGAGTGCTCATGTGCATTTCTTTAGAATAGTATCTTATCATTGCACATAAAAAACACAAGTTATGAGGCCTATGGGTGAAAATTGTTAAAGGTATAAATGGTGCATCAGAGCAATAATTGCAAATAACTGAAATTTTTCTAAGCCCAAAGGACAAAATTCTGTTAAAAATTGCTCCATTGTACCCAAAATCAAACTTGATCCATATATTCTTAAAGTAAATTTGTACATCAAATTTCATTAAAATATGTGCATTGAGAACTGAAACTGTTGCCAGACCAATTTACCGACAGACGAACAGCAGCAAAGTAATATCCCCCCCCCCCTTTCTTTAAAGTATGCTTACATGCCTTCATTTAAATGGGCATAACAAACAGATTTTAATATTAATAATCATGGAAAAGACACCATGCATAACTTTAGGAAAACAGCTAGAAGACCTTAAAAAACAATCCCATGCAAAAACACTATTAGAGAATTGCATGGAAAAAAAATAAATAAAAAAACCATTTTCTTACTTTTCTAATTTCAAATACATGTATTGAAAACATACACAACATACCACATTTTTTTTTCTCATTTTCTTAAACTGTATATGGTAAAGTCTTGATCTTGAATGATCATTTGATTTATTCAACAGGTTTAACAACATTACAGTTAAACCAAAATACATTTTGAGATATCAAAGTCTTGGATATTACTTTCCAATTTTCACCCATATCAAGTTTATCTATTTTTGTTAAAAAGCATTAGTCATGCATAAACTGGTAAGTTTGTTAGTAGTTAGCAATAAGAAGATACCCACAGTCTTCCATTTCTAGAGATGAAATATCCTTAAACTTCTTAACCCTATCCAGTTTTCAGATTCTCAGTTTAATCCATTTTCATGATGGGTTCTGTTGAAAGAAAGACAAGTATTCCTTTTAAAAGAATGGTCATCTTGTAATATCATTGGTCAGCTCTGTTAATGTAATAAGAAAGCATTACGGTACATGCAATAAACATGATAAATAAGAAGGGCCAACATTCCCCACAAAAGATGGAACTGAAGTTTTCTAATTTCTGTTCAACTACCCTTTATGTCCTAAATGCATACAAAGTTTCACTTAGTTCCACGGAGCGGTTTAAAAGGAATTGCGCTTACAAACTGAATTTTTGAATATGCCCATCTACATATTGTGTCCTAAATACATGTACCTGCAAAGTTTCAAACCATTCCGGAAAGTGGTTTAAGAGCTGTTGCCCTTACAAAAAAAAAAAAACGAACTGACAGACAAGGTCAAAAACATTATACCCCTTCCTATTAAATTGCATGGGATATAAATAAATGATAATAGTTTCATATGGGGTGCATTTATCTGAAATTCTGAAGAGACAAGTTTGATAGTAGTTAGAACAGCTATCTACATTTAATACAAAGTATAATCAAGTCTACAACAAATAACATGCTTACATGCTACTTTGGGTCAACTTGAAGAAAATTAGTTTTAGAATGAAATTCGATCTGCTCAGCAAAGTTAACTGCAATGACTAACTGTGTATCATAAGTACTGTAGTACTGATTTCAGTTTCCATTGATCTCAAATGAGGCAGGATTCCTGGGAAAATATAAGAATTAACAACATATCTTTGAGAAGTAAAAGGATCAGTAATAACTAAGAGAAATTATTAACAAAGGGCACCTGCACCAAAAACTTTCACCTGCTCCAAAAACCATAACTTTCTCCAGCATCTGAAATTCATGGCCCAGATTCAGCATCCAAGTCTTTTAAGTTCATAAGTAGGTCCAGGTGCATCATCCATGCAAGTTTGGTGAAGTTACAACATGTAATAACTTAGATACAAGACCTGCAACAAAAACTATAACCAGGTCCGAAAGCTGACCCCAAGGGTATAGCATAAGCTCCCCCAGACTTTGTCTCTTTTTTAAATAAGCAAAGATGACATTGGACAGGAAGTTGAAGCCTGATTGGTACAAGAATAGATCCCACCATATGGCATGCCTAAACAAAGAGTGTGTTAAAGTTTAAAACATCTGCAATGAATAGTTGTTGAGAAATGGTTGATGAAAATCTGTTTGAAAATTTAGGCTAAAACAGTTGTCATGAAACAGGAAATTGACATCCAACTGGTAAAAAAAAAGATCCAACCCTATGGCATGCCTAAACAAAGGGAGAGTTAAAATATCAAGCACCTGCAATCAATAGTTGCTGAGAAATGTATGACAATCTTTGATTGAAAATTTAAGCTTAAATAAACAAATTTGACATTTGACAGGAAGTTGACGTCCGATAAGTACGGTACAAAATAGAACCCACCATGTGGCATGCCTAAACAAAGAGTGTGTTAAAGTTTCAAGCAGCTGCGATTAATAATTGCTGAGAAATCTTTGACGAAATTTTTTTTGAAAATTTTGGCTAAAAATTAGCATAGTTGTCATTTAACTGGAAGTCGACATGCGATGGTACAACAGGTGAAAAGCTGTCAATGTGACAGCAAACCAGGTTTTCTTTTATGTGAACTGTATACATCATCCATATCAACCCTGAATTGATAAACACTACCTACCGTATCCAGTGAAATGGAGTACCCATATGCAATGATTTGCCTAAAAATGACTAAGTTCAAAAGCTGGTATTTTTTTTCATTAATATTCAGAAATCAAAATCCTAGCAATATGCACACCTCTAATATATGTATCATTGATCTGCAAAAGAACAACTTCCTAACTTGAAAACTGTAGGAGAATGTTATCCGTACAATGAGTGCATTCCATATGCAATATTTTGCCAAAAAATTACTTAGTTCCAAAGCTGGTATTTTTTTCACAAATTATCAGAAATCAAAATCCTAGCAATATGCACATCTCTGATATATGTACAATTGATCTGCAAAAGAACAACTTCCTATCTTGAAAACAGTAGGAGGAATTATCCGTACAATGACGGTACCCTATATGCAATATTTTGCCCAAAAATTGACTAAGTTCCAAAGCTGGTAATTTTTTCAGAAATAATCAGAAATCAAAATCCTAGCATTATGCACATGTCTGATATATGTACAATTGATCGACAAAAGAACAACTTCCTATCTTGAAAACTGTAGTAGAAGTTATCCGTACAATGAGGGTACCCTTTGCCAGCCGCCCAACCGCCATTTTCACCATTTTAATAACTGGATTTTTCCATTGGAACACCCGGTTAGAAATAGATCCCACTATATGGCATGCCTAAACAAAGTGTGTGGTAAATTTCCAAGGAAGCAAATCCTGTGATGAATGGTTGCATAATAACAAACATATTAACAAGAGGCCCAGGGGCCACATCGCTCACCTGAGCAGCAATTGCCTTAATTCTGATCAAATTAGCATTACAGTATCAAAATATCTTGACAACTAAGTACAGTAGATCTTGCTAAAAAAAAATTGAAAATCTGCCAATTTTTATCCACTTCTTTTTTTTGGTAAATACCAAGCCCCTTTTATTGTTGTACCTGTAATAAGATTTTTCTTTATTCCTATATACCCCCATCCCCCCCCCCCCATTTTGTGGCCCCTCTTTTCTCTAGGGAATCATGGTTTCATCAAACTTAAATCTGCATAACCTGTGCTTTCACACTAAGTACTGAGTTTTTTGACTGAAAACTTTCCCAGAATATTTTTAAAGATTGTCTCTATATATTCCTATGTAAAAATTCAAACCGCCATCACCGCCCTGCCCTACCACTAGGGACTGTGATTTTGCAAACTTGAATTTACACTACCCGAGGATGCCTCTACACAAGTTTAAGCTTTTCTGGCCAAATAGTCTTTAAAAAGAAGATTTTTAAAGATTTTCTCTATATATTCCTATGTAAAAATTCACCCCCCATTGTGGCCCCACCATACCACCAGGGACTATGATTTGACAAACTTGAATCTACACTACCTGAGGATGCTTCCACTTTAATTTGAGCTTTTCTGGCCTGTCTTTGAGAAGATTTTTAAAGACTTTCTCTATATATTCCTATGTAAAACTTGATCCCTTAATTGTGGCCCCACCCTACCCCCGGGAACCAAGATTTGAACAAATTTGAATCTACACTACCTGAGGATGCCTCCACACAAGTTTAGGCTTTTCAGGCCGAATAGTTTTTGAGAAGAAGATTTTTGAAAAATACCAACAAATTTTCAATAATTCTCAATTATCTCCCCTTTAAAGAGGGCGTGTCCCTTCATTTGAACAAACTTGAATTCCCTTCACCAAGTGGTGCTTTGTGCCAAATTTAGTTGAAATCTGCCCAGTGGTTCTTGAGAAGAAGATGAAAATGTGAAAAGTTTACAACAACGATGACGACAACGGACAAATTGTGATCAGAAAAGCTCACTTGAGCCTTTGGCTCAGGTGAGCTAAAAATACTATATCCTTGTTGCATGGACTACAGCAAGATGTAGAGATATATAATAAAACTTACCAAGTAAAAAAAGGCTGAGATGGAACAAGTCCCTTCTGGTCAGGCTACCCTAGATGCATGCTGGTTCAGTAAGAGTGAAAACATGTGTCAGTTACAAATATTAAAATGCTCTTAATGATATGATTGTATCAAGTATCAATTAAAATTCAATTATTATCAGTTCTTTATTTACAAACTTCAATAAGAAAATTACATTACTTTCTTACTTCTAACTGCTGACAGCTGTTCATGAAGATGAAGAGCACTTCCAAATTGTTCAGGGTATTACCGGTATTGTTCACAGAGGATATCACAAATGTTGTTCTAAATTTTTTCGATAATTATCAGAGTAATATATTTAATATCGTTGCTCCCAGTAAGCAACTAAATGATGATTCATGTTTTATCATACCTTAAGCTATCACAGTACCATATCAATTCACAGAATACATAATATTATTGAAAAGTTCTTAAAAAATATATCAATGACATCCAAAGACCTGAAAATCTGATGATCACCAAAAT
>VIAA01000139.1:97500-125316 GCA_015776775.1 Magallana hongkongensis | reverse complement strand
CCTTCCTTTCGTGCGTGTATACTGTTCTATTGTGCGTTAATAATTAGTTCTTGAGAAGAAGATTTTAAACAATTTCCCTATATACTTCTATGTTAAACTTTGAAACCCTTCTGGGGCCCCAGTGTTGGTCCGGGGTCACAGCTTTTACAATTTAGAATTTTCACTATTTGGGGATTCTTGCATAATAATCTTACAAACTGTAACATTGTAGTTCTCGAGAAGATTTATAAACATGTTTTCAATATATTTCTATGCTAAACTTTGAACCCATCTTGTTGCCCCAGTATTAGTCCGGGGGTCACGGATTTAACAATTTAGAATCTACGATAGCCAAGGATGTATGCATAGTAATATCTCAAAGTGATGCGTTGTAGTTCTTGAGAAGAAGATTTTTAAACATTTTCCTATATATGTTAAACTTTGAACCGCACCTTAGGTCTCGGTTTTGGTCTGGGGGTCACAATTCTTACAATTTATATTCTTTACTATTTGTTCAAGCTTTTGTGTAAATATTGGCATTTCTGGTGCATTGGTTCTTAAGAAGAATATTTTTATACATATATTGTTCCTATGTATTTCTACGTTAAACTTTGAACCCCGCCTGGGGCCCCTGTTTTGGTCCGATTTTTGCAATGTATCATTTTCACAATATATGCAAGCTATGGTGTAAATATTGGCATTTCTGGTGCAATGCATATGGTTCTTAAGAAAAAGTTTTTAAAATAATTTTCCTATGTATTTCCATGTTAAACTTTGAACCCCGCCGGGGCCAAGGTTTTGGTCTGGGGGTCACGATTTTTGCAATTTATTATTTTCACAATATATGCAAGTTTTTGTTTAAATATTAGCATTTCTGGTGCTGTGGGTCTTGAGAAGAAGATTTTTAAACATTTTTCCTATGTTTTTCTATGTTAAACTTTGAACCCCACCTGGGGCTCCAGTTTTGGTCCGGGGGTCACGATTTTAGCAATTTAGAATCTTCGCAATTTATACAAGCTTTTATGTAAATATTGGCAATTCTGGTGCAGTGGTTCTTGAGAAGAAGATTTTTAAAGACATTCACCCTATTTTCACTGTTTCGCAATTATCTCCCTTTTAAAAAGGGATTAGCCCTTTATTTTAGCAATTTATTATCCCCTTCCCATAATGATGCCTTGTACTAAGTTTGGTTAAATTTGACCTAGTGGTTTTAGAGAAGAAGTCAAAAATATGAAAAGTTTACAGACAGACAGACAGACAGACAGACAGACAGACAGACAGACGGACGGACGGACGGACGGACGGACGGACAGACGGACGACAGACAACGGGTGATCAGAAAAGCTCACTTAAAGCTTTGGTTCAGGTGAGCTAATAAAACGAAAAAATATTGTTCTTGAATCCTCCATTTTTTTTTTTACATATATATGCATACACGAAGTGTTACACGTTGTTGGGCCGTGTCGCACCGTACGTGTTCGTAAGCTGTACTGTATGCCTGATTTAAGAATCAGTGGAACAACATTTAGGGCTTACAAAATAGTAACTTATCAATTTTAAATGCATTCTACTTATCAGCTTCTCACTCAGGTCGATAGCGTTGTTGACGTCGATAACAATAGATAAAAATGTCATTGACGTCAGTAAGATATCATTTTTCGTAATAATTTTCTAAAAAAATTCTAATTTTTCACACAATACAACCAACACCAGTTTAAGTGTATGAATAAATGATGAAATCATGAGCCGGCACGTAAACTATAAAAGTGGTTGCCGCATGTGAAAGTGTCTAATTTTAACGAAAACTACTCATTAAACATTATATTGTAACGCATTTAAACGAGAATTCCATGTTTAGCGCACATTAGTGACGTCATAATGAAAAATGACGTCATTTTAGTACCTGTAGGATTTTGCTTATAACATAACTAGTACAATGCACAACTTCAATAACGCAGACAAAGACGTTGAAAGTATCGTAAAATTTACGGCCAAATAATGCCTATACCATATCTTGTTCTCATAACAGACTTGTCAGAAATATCTTTAAAAAAAACAAGAGATGTTTGTGAAACACTTATGCCCCCTCCCTTGGAACATCCACAAAGAAAATGAACGTAAACTGCAAATATTTGGAATTTTTCTAAGTCCAAAGGGCATAACTGTTGAAAATTGCTCTATCATACCAAACATTAAACTTGACCTAGATATTATTACGATAAACCTGTATACTAAATTTCATATCAATATGTGCACCCTCTGCGAAGAAATGAGCGGAAACGGCAAATAACTAGAATTTTTCTATGTCAAAGAGCCATAAATCTGTCGAAAATTGATCGATCGAACCAATATCGAACTTGACCAAGATATTATCAAGATAAAAGTGTATATCAAATTTCATTTCATTATGTTCATCATCTGTGAAGAAAATGAGCGGAAACTGCAAATAACTAGAATTTTTCTACGTCAAAGAGCCATTACTCTGTCGAAAATTGTTTGATCGTACCTAATATCGAACGACCTAGATATTATCATGATAAACCTGAATACCATATTTCATTTCAATATGTTCATCCTCTGGGAAAAAATGAGCGGAAACTGTAAATAACTGGAATATCTCTACGTCCAAGGGCCATAACTTTGTCAAAAATTGCTAGATCGCAACTAATATTGAACTTGACCTAGATATTATAATGATAAACCGGTATACCAAATTCCATTTCCATATGACGATCCTCTGCAAAGAAAATGAACGAAAACTGTTGGTATACCGACCGACAGACCGACGGACCTACAGACCGACCGACCGACAGACAGCAGCAAAACAATATGCCCTCCCTTCTTCGAAGGGGGGGGGGGCATACAAATAAAGTTTAATTTTAAGAAAGTTCATTATCTTAAAGCTGACTTGAGTTCATAGGTACGCATTATTCCCCTTTTATCTTCGCCTACCGCCATATCAGCTGTCGATTTCTATTGTTCTGTTCATCGCTACACATCCCCTATATAAGACAGAAAGCACTATTTATGCTTCACCGCAATCAGGAATTTCATACACCCGAACACGTTACCTTGGACGAAAAGACGTGTAGAAACGCGTTTTGAAGATGAATAATATGACAACCACTTAACTGGCAAGATATATCCAAAAAACGGCGAAATAAGACAGACTGAAATCCAGCTAGAGCCAGTTACTTCGAAAATTCCTTGATAATTGTAGACCGTTTTCCTGTGTATATTATAACATCGCACATGCGCAAACCACACACTGTGGCAGATCGGGCAATGTCAATTATCGCATGGATATGAAAATACGTGGCCTTTTTGAAAAAACGGATGGAAAATATGTTATATTGTTACTTTCTACAATTTACTATCATTTAGCTACTGTGTTGGATGTAGTACCGCCGGGGTTTTCAAAAAGACGCAGATGTTATGTTCTCTGTATGAACGACACACGTGTTCAATGTGCATGCAAAGTAATGCAACACTGTCTGTGCAAAAAAAATACGGATACCTCGGAAATCCTTTCAAAGAATAAATATATTTTGTATTTCATTGATTGTTGTTTTCTTTATTCTTTATTACAACATTTTACTACAACGTGAATGCCTCAATCGGAAAGCAACCGACCGTAACTCTTAACCGGTATATATACTCCAGTGGCAATAGATGAGCGATCTAATCTAATATGGCGTCCAAATGCTTTTATAAATTCATGCCAGCTTTAAGTTCAATATTTCCACATTAAAATGTATCAGTGAATGACACTGTTCAATTGATTACTGGATAAATAAAGGTTATATAGAGCTATGGAAGAAAATCATTGAACATATTTTGTTTTTATGAACAAATGACAGTCTTAACATCAAATTAACCACAAGACTAACATTAAAAACAGGTTAATGAACGTCATAACTGAACTGTCAATATGTATATTAGAATCAACATAGATATTAACTCATCAAACACCGAAAGTGAAAATATATAACCTGGAAACAGTGTACAATTGTTGCGTTTGGTTGAAATGTATGTTTTGTTCATAAACTAGCAATTTTATGTTTCGAAAGACACATACATTACATTAAACTGAACTTAGAGTATTACACATATATTCTTTGTATTTTACTATTGGCAGCATATCCCCAAACGTCATACCCACTTATTCAATAAACATTATATAAAAACTGTTATCTATAGCTTTTGTTTCCTCGAGTTGTTTGTTTTCCTTTATTTGTTTATGGTGAAAGAAATTTGTCAAATCTAACTAGAATCGGATAGTAGCTGTGCTCGTTTTAATTTATTGCTTTTATAGTGTACATTTAAAAAAAGATTATGCACTTTAGAAGATAATCATCAAAGCTACACCACGGTTAACGCGGTTTACATATTTATTGCGAGTTCTGGTGGTGTGCAATTGATCGCAGTTTAGCGCAGGTAATACTGCACATCCTCGCGGTAATGCTTCTCACCTTGTCGCGGTATTGTGAAACCAGCCTCAGGTGAAAACTGTTCTTGTTTTTTAATAGAACTACCTCCCCCAATTTCTTCATACACAAAAATACATGAAATATGTTTTAGGGATTTTTTTGATATTTATTTACAATTATTTATTATATAAAGGAGTTGATTGTTCAAGCGGCTTGGTCCGATTATCTATCAAATTTTGTGTACGGTCTTAAACGAGTGGTATACTTAGTATGTGCATAATACTACTAATAGACATTGCTTTAGCTTTCTCGGTCAATTAAGCTATATTTCAATGAAAAAACAAATTATGTGCATTTGTTTTAAACAAAACAAACGACATAAAAAGGGTATTGCGTTATTTTGTTACGTTGAGACGGGGATGATTGAGTTACGACTTTGACATCGCTTTTTAAGAGTCTAAATATAAGTAATGGTCTGTATGGAAAATTACTTGATACTGTAATAGACAACAAATCGGACCATGCAGCTTTAACAAAATGAATCATGTCTGTATAATGCACAATGTTATGTTCGGTTTTACGCAATCTACCAATTGTTAAGATCAGAAATCTATAATATATGATTTTTTTCCCTGACAACGCCTGTTACGGCAATCTGTTCGCTTATGTCATGATCTGTATTGAAATCAGATTGTCGTTACGACTACATTTTTTTTTTTTTTTTTTACATAAAATACAAGTTATTTGAAATGAGAGAGAGAGAGAGAGAGAGAGAGAGAGAGAGAGAGAGAGAGAGAATGAGTGAGGAAGTTGTTAATCTAATAAAATAAGTCAGATTAAGGTGAAAACCACTCGAACATCAAAACTTGTTGTGTTTTTTTTTTTTATAGATTTTTCTAAAAGCGCGTCACAAAATCAAAAATCTAGATAACATACATGTATACCCTTACCTTGATAAAGTTGGTCTGTATCTACAAATTATTCCGTGAGTCAACAATTAACCTGACGAGGCAGTGCGCGTTCTTCTTAAATTAACTTCCGTATTAATGTAATCCAATGGCTGAGGTTTTTTAGGAATTCATCGAAAACTAACTTCCTTGATGATGTTATGCATCAGCGTGGATTTTCGTTTGAAATAAATCCCTTTTCACGTATAACACTTGTCACATAGTCTTACTTCACGAAAGCCTTACATTTACACGTACGTTTACTATGTAAGTAAGCAAATAAATGATAAATTATAGTGAGAAGTGTTTTATAAACAAATATAGATACATGTATATATTATACAGTAACTTGATGAATAAACACACGACCCATCTGGCTTATATGTCACTTTATAAACAATACAAATAATAATAAGTTTATGTATTATTATTTTTTATACAGGATAGATTGTCTGCACATAAAAGCTGAATATACAAATTTGCAGTTTGTCATACTCATTACAAATATTTTGGCGAAAACAAGAATTTAAATATCGCATGCATAATAGTATAAAGGTGAGCAATTTTTCCAAATAAATCGTACTTTGCTATATCAGGTGCAGAAAGACAAAATAAACAGGATGTATTTTATCACATGAATCATTGTCGTTATACTTAGTAGCCAGTTATCTTAACAGAATGTTTTGTCACTATAGTCTTAAGGTAACACATAACAACTACGATATGTCATGATGTTCTTATCTCACACGCTCTATAAAAAGTTCGAAAGAAGAGCTAATAGACACGTTACACACTTTTGTCGAAAACACTAAACAGTTTGTACGGAACGCTGAACAGTTTACAAAAAATAATTCGCATTCAAACAGCTACATGTGTTCCTACTGTTTTCGTGCTTTAATATCCTTTGATCTTGATTATTCTTGGATTGTTTTTAAATGGCATGGAATAATTTAAAATCCGAAATGTAATTGTCGTTTTTATATGACATAATTATAGATGTTTGTTTATTAGAAACTTTGAGGTCACAAAATTTTACCAAAATCAAAAGCATCAAAACGTAGGATGTTTCAACGCTTTATACAACCATTCTCCATGACAAATCTAGGCTTGTTGATATCATCTACAGTTGATTTCTTCAATAAAAAAAGAAGTCGTAAAAATGCTTACCTAGTCATTGAAAATCTAAAAAAAACCATTTTGTTAAAACCCATTCTGATTGCACACACAAGTACTGTTAAGTTGGCATTAAAGATATGTTTGAGTTTCTGATAGACAACATCTATGTAGTTTTTGGAAATCAAGTCTTCCAACAATTTGTTGGAATTCCCATGGGTACTAATTGTGTCCCATTGTTAGCAGACCTTTTTTTATATCCTTATCAAGCAGAATTTATTCAAAAACTTGTACGTTAAAAAAATACTCACTGTTGCCTTCAACTCAACATTTTGGTATATCGAGGACGTATTATCAATAAACAATTATTATATCCATTCTTACTTCGACTCGATATATCCAAGTGAATTTCAAATAAACGATACTACAGAGTGTGCGTCATCTGTTTCATATTTTGATAGACATTGATGGTTAACTAACAACAAAACGTTATGATATACGCGATGGTTTCCATTTTTCTGTAGTCAACTTTCCTTACTTATCTAGCAATAAATATGGTGTTTTTGTCTCTCAGTTAATTTGATAGGCAAGAACATGCTCTTTTATTATGAACAGATTTTAAGGCGAGGCAAACTACTGACACACAAGTTGATAAAACAGGGCTATCATAAGTCTCGTTTGAAGTCATCTTTTCGTAAGTTCGATGGTCAATACAACGACCTTGTCAGCGAAATGAATCTCAAATTGGGTCGCATGCTGACTGACGTTTTTCATACTAATTGTTAGACCATAATTAATCACCTAATGCAGGCACGTACCATCGTTTTTGAAAGTGGGGGGCCAGACTCATCCAAAAAAAAATCTTGACAAGCCAAAAAAAAAAAAAAAATGAAAATTTTAAGTTCCCCAAAATCTTCAAAATCCTAATCCGGGGGGGGGGGTAATTCAACTTCAATTTCACTCCTTCTTTCCTTTTTTCATATCAATTTTTCACATCCTCCCCAAAAAGTGGGGGGGGGGGGCAACTCCATGATAATTCTATTTCTTTTAAGTAAATTTTAAAAAAATTGTTGTTGCAAGAAAAAGAGGGGGCCCCCCCTGCCCCCCCCCCCCCGGATGCTACGTGCCTGTAATGGTCTATAGACTTTTCCGTTTGTTTCCAATTACGACAAAGAGCACACGGCGGGTGTGACCGGTCAGCGAGGACGCTCACTCCTCTTAGGCACCTGATCCTACCTCTATCTGTTTGGAAGTCCGTGTTGCTCTGCTGTGTAGCTACATTGAATTTGTTGGAGCGGATCACAGATCTGATTTTAATCAGATTGATAATTATATTTGCTTAAACCAACAATTGTAAGCATTTTGATAAAGTTTGCACTTTTTTGGGGCAGAAGAACCCATTTCAATTTAGTATCAGTAGCTCAAAATGTTGAATTGTTTAAAGAATACTAAACATAGGATGTATACTAACCTTCAGATTGAGAGACAATTGGCACATCGCTATTAGTGTCTACATTTTCAAGTTATTCAGCTGGAACTAAAACAAATGGTGTTTTTTATTTATCATACCCCCCGCAAAACGAAGCTGGGGGGGGGGGGATATAGGAATCACCTTGTCCATCCGTCCGTCCGTCCCTCTGTCCGTCCGTCTGTCCGTTCAACTCGTGTTCGGTCCATATCTTTCTTATGGAGAAACATTGGTAGTTCTTACTTCACACAAATATTGCTTATGACCTAAGGGTGTGTCATGACCTTGAACCAAAGTCATTTGGACAAGGTCAAAGATAGAAAAAAAATGCAAATTTCGTGTCCGGTCCATATCTTTTTAATGGAGAAACAACATTGGAAGTTCTTACTTCACACAAAGTTTGCTTATGACCAAAGGGTGTGTCATGAAGTTGACCCAAGGTCATTTGGGCAAGGTCAAAGTCACTGACAGAAAAAGTGCAATATTTATGTTCGATCGATATCTTTCTTATGGAGAAACATTGAGATTTCTCTGTTCACACAAACATTGCTTATGACCTAATGGTGTGTCATGACCTTGACCCAAAGTCATTTTGGCAAGGCCAAGGTCACTGACAGAAAGTGCAAAATTCATGTCGACTCCATATCTTTCTTATGGACACACCTGAGGGAGTGTAATAACCTTGACCCAAGGTCAATTGATGAAGTTTTAGGTCATTATTTAAAAAAAAATGGGCTCAGTATACCAATGATTCAAAATGTTTTTATTAAATGGCTGCTTGACATGTGAAATTTTGTTTGATTCGAGTCATGTTTGTTAACATACGGATGCAAATGTATTCATGCATTAAGGATGACGTTTACTCAGAATGAAAAAAATTCCATTGATGATGAAACCCCATCTATTGTATGTTATAGACCTAGAATTGTAGTGTTATTTTTCACTTTCAAAAAAGTTGGTCAATGACCTACTTTTTGAGTAAATGGCCATTGACTATTTTTTTTGAAAAATCAAGAAATATCCCATAAAATTTTACACTTCAATTGAAATTTTCTTAATTGTAAATATATTTCAAATAATAGAGCACTTTAAAAAGTGTTATACATTTTATGAATGACAGTGGCACTAAATAGGTACAAAACATTAAGATTTCAGCTACAATTTGAAAAAAATATTACAGTCCGAATTTCCTCTATCAGTTTTCAAATTCCTACCCATTTTTGATCTAAGTTTTAAAAAAAATGAATGATGATAATACAAAAACATTTATAGCATTGAACTACTTATATTGACCTAATTCTGTTGGCATAAAATTTATATGAGGTCAATGATCAAAATTTTGAGATATGGTGTCTTTTATCGTTTTTAAGCATTTTTTAAATATTTTCGCAATTCGTGCCATACAATTTTTTTTATGAATAAGTGAGGTAAAACCAGCAGAAAATATGAAAAATTATATAGACTAAAATATAAAATCTTAACTTTCAATATTAGAGTACTGCCAAAAATGATTAAGCGGAAAATAAAATCTGCAAAATTTTGTCCGAATTTTTGTCTGTTTGGCTAAAAGTCTATTTTTGTTTGAGCCTAATTACGTAATAAAGTAAAAATATCAATTGTTTTGTCAATAATTATTCATTTTATTAATACTTTTTTTTGTTTAGTACAAATTTTACTCATTACATTGAACTTTATAACAATCCGAATTTGAGAACTCAAACCCTGAGTAAACAGCACCCTTAACAGTTAACTTGAACTAGAATGGAATTTAAAGAATAGAAAAAGGTTTGTGTACTCATATTAGCATTAACAGTTTTAAAAAATAGAGCAGTTTTTATTTATAGAAAATGGACGGTGAAATAAATTCATCCAATATTTTCTATAATAGAAAAAATACAAGAGTTATGAATTTTTCTTAGTCGGGGGTACATGTATCAATTGTGAGCTTGCTCACAGTACCTCTTATCTATCCAGTCATACTTTTAACCAGAGGCCTTTGGATTACATTAATGATATTTTTTCATTTGCAATGCAGAAAAAGACAATAAACCCAACCTTTGCAAAGCTCTCTGGTTGATAAACCCTAGGATAATCTAAGTCTTCACAAAAGTAATAAGTCGTTTTCTCCTTCATTATTAATCACTTACACATATTGTATAATAAACTCCATATCTTAGAAGACTGATCATGTAGAACAGACAGACAAAGAGATGGACAGAGTGCTTCCAAAAAGATCCCCCTTCCTAAAACTTCATTGGTGGGGGTATAACTACGTAACCATTCATAGTGATAAACCAACATGATCAATGATAGCAACGATCATGGCAATTTATAATCTTACCCTCAGTGACAATAAATGGCGGTATCTCCGGGCAACTTGGTTTTTGGATATCTGAAGGGAAGACCTGACTTCACTGGTGTCCACCCCATCCTCAATTCCAGATATGGCCAACTGAGGAATCAACTGCAATATCTAAAATTTTCATGGAGTTAAAAGTACATATTTCCTAACTATGGTCTGACAATTTACAATTCATTCCATAAAGAAAAAGAAGTTAAAAATAAAGCTTCTTGTGAGAAGCATTTGAAAAAATCATATTCATTTTATCTTCATTTTCTTGTAAAGCAAATGATTCATAATTAATAACAATTTTAAAAACAATAATATTTAGATTTAAATTCGATTGATGTTGGAGACAAAACAAGGGGAGAAATAAAACAGCATGCAAACATAAAAGTTATAGTTGATACTAGAACTTTGGAGACCTACCTTAAAACACTTAAAAACATATGCAGTAGTGATGTGATTTGAGCCCATTATCTCCTAAGACAGTTATATACATTTAGGGTCCATAGAAGGACAGTCAAGGACTTACAGGGAACAACGCATGTTCACAAGAGATTGTCAGTGAGGCATCAATACTGGTTAGTTCATACTTACCCACAATGATCTGTCTTCTCAGACGTTTACAAATTTCAAGTATTCATTGACTAAATGACAAAACTTTAGCATGTAGCTAAATATTAATTTATACCATATTGTCAGTTATACCTCCAAAACAATACCATTTGGGCTTTTGTGTGCTAAATCAATGGAGCAATACACACAATATCAGCTTGTCTTTGTATGTAACACCATGGATATCTTCAACTTAAAGTTTATCATTTTATTGTTACGGAACTACCTTTCCTTGTAAGGATCACATTAATACATAAGCATATGAATACAACAGTATGAAATACTTCTTGAAGGTTTGGCATGCCTTTTAACACTGTAAAGATTGACATAGAATGATGACATGTTCAACAAACTTTCTCCTCCCAATTCTTCAATATGGGGAGATGTGAAGGCCCTCCTCCAGTTTGCGTCAAGTTTTTTTTTCTTCGTTGAGCTTCCTTCTTCTTGACTGCATACTGCATGTCTTGCCACTTTTTTTTATCTGAATTGTGATTACAATAACTGTTCAATTCAAAAACTGCAATGTACAAATCAATAAAAAAAAACTCAATGATAAATCATCAAATATAGTCTTATTAATGAAAAAACCATAAATGATGAGCTAACACATTACAACATAAACAGTAAAATAATATTTTTGATCTATAGTAATTATGATCTTCGTTTATAAAATCGACCTACTTCTCTGTCACCGACTCCCATGCCATCGTCTTCATGTTGTTAGTCAGACACGGTGGGAACTTTCCATACAAATCTTGTAGCTAGTTCCCACCGTGTCCACTAATACTTTCACCTCCACATCGCTAAAATTGGCCTTCCTCGGCTTCTTCGCGTCCATCTTTCTTTAGTTTTAGTCCGGCAGACGATTAACAAACAAAAAACCCGCGCACTTCTTATGAAGTGAAACTAATTATTGCGCATGCGTACGAGTAAATCGTACACCTAAAAATTCGTAACCTACGTCTACGTCTTCGAGTAGCTTAGTAAATACCATTTTACGTATTCGTAACTTCAATATTACGTCATTCGTAACTTTTACGTTTTAGTCTACGTCTACAAATTTTTAGTAAATATGGGTACAGTTTCATAACCTTTACGAATTTCTCCAACACGGACTGTCTTCCCAGAATTCCAAAATCATGAGAAGACTCAAAAAGTATAACCTTAATGTAATATAAAGTTCTTTTTCATTATTAAATTGTAAAATACCATTTTAGTTTTACATTGGTTAACTACAAAATAATCTGCTATTGGGGAAATGAACATGTTATTGTATGCATGTACATGTGAATCAGGTAGTAAAAATAATAAAAACAACGCTCGCCACTACAATTAATGATTTTAAAACCAAAAAAAAAAAAAAAGGAAATGAGATTTTATAATGGCGATTTGTGTTCATTGGAGCGGTAATGATAATATCCATCTGTGTTCAATGGAGCGACTATGTGTTTAGACAAGCAAAACTTCGGTGTAGTTACCTGTTTCTGCATGAATTGACAATTAAAACCACATGGAACAGCCCCCAACTTTCTTGGAAACAATAGAGTTCTTGCATTTAAATAAATTGACTTTATATAAAACTGTTCAGTTAAATCAAAGTTGTCTTAAAGAGAACTCAAAATGGTGTAAACACAACTTAAAGGGAGCGTAAATACCACTTAAAGATCCTTAAAGGTGCATTAAAGGCATTAAAGATGCCTTAAAGGTGGCTTATAGAAAATTATTGACATTATTGACCTATACGTTTTAGCTTAAAAGGTGGCTTAAAGACCGTATATGCTCTAAGCCACCTTTACGCCATCTTAAAGGACTTGCTTAAAAATAGTTGTTCACCCTGTGTATTTTCTTGAGATTAGCTGATGACAAAACATAACACTTCGCTCCGGTGTCAAGTTGGAAGTGAATATATTTTTTTAAATTGAAGTTTTTCACTTTCACAACACATATATGTTAATACATGACATAGCTTGTACATATGTTTATATGATCATCTTGGAAAGTTGTTACATTTGTAACTATTTGATATTCTATAGTATCTTAAAGTTCTAAGAGAGCTCTAAAGAGAGAGAGAGAGAGAGAGAGAGAGAGAGAGAGAGAGAGAGAGAGAGAGAGAGAGAGAGAGAGAGAGAGAGAGAGAGTAAATACAGGGAAGAGAGAGAGAGGAGGAAAGGATCGGGGCAATGTTCACATATGCATATAAAATACAAACCATAATCATGTGATAGGTTCCTGTTCAGCAGGGGTACTTGAGAGGGGGAAAATTAAAAGCCCCTAAAAATCCAAAAAAACATCAGTTCAAAACAAGATTGAGATGAGACGCAATAGAGAGACAATTTAACTATATATACTGCGGTGCTACAGCTTATCACATATTGTTTGTCAATGGCTGTCATACTCCTGATATCTACAATTTTTCATTAGCATACATTTTTCGGTCAAGAGCCTTTCTATTATAACATTTTTTAATCCATGTATATTTGAATTTGCATTATTTTTGTATTTACAAGAAAAAAGATCTTGCTTCACAATAAGAACTATCTCTACGTTTGTATTTTCTAAGAAGAACTGATTGTTTATCAAATGTTATTAACAAATCAAACTGTCGCAACATCCAGTCTTCAACAGAAGATCATAATTATTTTTCAATAGTACATTCATAAAATAAATTTCCAATATTGTTTTTATCTCTTTTACAGAAAGTGCATATATGAGACTCTACTTTTTTTTATTTTGAAAAGATATTTATTTGTAGAAACAATCCTATGAAGAATTTGGAACTGTAATCAATGTAGTTTTGATTCTTGTGTAAATGTCAAGGGGAGTTCAAAAATTGTGTTACAGGTATCTTGTAAATAATTATGACCCTTTTCTCTCCAGTTTGATATAGATGTACTAGTACATGTTTCTCTCTTTTTATCTAATAATTAGTTGTACATAAGTTTGCAGCCTTTACAATTATTATAAAACAATAGGATATGATTAGGGATAACAGGTCCATATTCTTTATTTTTTGTTGGTTTGGTATGTATAAATCTTGTGTTACAATCTTGTCCTTACAGCAGTCTTAAACTTGCATATTGAATAAAGTTTGTCATTGGACAAATTTGTTTATAACAATGATTATAGTTATTTACGTGATCGTTTACGAATCAACAGATCAGAGGCGATTATTTGAAGTAGAGGAAATGTTCTTTACATATTATTGTCAATATAAAATATTGTTATATTCAGTAGTGTATTCTCACTATATAACTCTATATAGACGAATAGTCAATAACTGTGATATTAGCTCGTCCGAAAAATATTGACCGGTCAATATTTTTTTGATATTGACCGACTAGGAATAATATCTAGAGAACATTCCCTCTATTTCGAATAATTGGCTCTGATTTGTTGATTCGTAAACGATGACGTAAATAATTCTTCGCGACTCCAAAACAAGGTGACGTCATAATAGACAGTCAGTCAAGGCAAGTAAACAACGGACGCACAATGCGACGGTTTGCTATCATAACGGATATAAGGATTTGCGAATTACTGTGAAGTAAAATCAGGTAGAACATCTGTATGTTAATTCTTACGGGCGGTGGAATATCACAAGTGACCGTTTGATGCTGAGGATAGTTTGAAAATGAACTTTGCACAAAATTGAAATCGTGAATTCTTTATTGAGCTGAGAAAATTACGGCGATCTGTTTTCAATTACTTTCTTTAATTTTAGTTTGTTTCTTCATATAACAAAACAAATGTTGACTGTGTTTTCGGGCAACATTGATTATATTAGCCCCCTTGGGACGAAAATATTCGGGCAATATTTCGTCCCTCGGGGGCTAATATAATCAATGTTGCCCTCAACCCCAGTCAATATTTGTATAATATTGACCGGTCAATATTTTTCGGACGAGGTAATATTACAATTATTGACTATTCGTCTATATAGAGTTATATAGTGAGACTATACTACTGATTATAACAATATCATGTATAACCTGGGGTTTACTTAACAGCTTTTGCTCCTGTATTTTTAACTAGCTGAGAAACATCTTTTTTCCAGAAAAAAAATTCCAAAGTTTTACATAACTATATGGATTATCTGTGCCATTCCTCCATATTTCTGGGATTTTAAATTTCGAAATGGATTCTAAAAGCTTTACTAATTTTGTATCAGTCCTTATAAGTCTTTTCAGCCAAGTAGATTTAAGTGCAGTAATAAAATCTCCATAATCAATCATTTTGAGACCATGATGATTGGTTTAGAAAGCCACGTGACAGGAAGAACAAAACGCCGGGTCTCCCGCAAAATAAATATATTGTCACATCCCTTTGGAGATGTCGGGATTCTTCATTCCAAAGATATGAAAAAGCCAATATGTATATACGATGTTGACAAATATGATAAAATCAAGATTATTAAATAATCATTCAAATTCCTTTTTTGTCACAAAACCAAATTTTACTACATTTAATTCGAATTTATAAAAAAAAAGAGACGATAAAAAGGAAAAATCCCAAACCAACACGACTTTAAATGCTTTGGACAAGTAGAAAATTATTACAAATCGACATATTTTTGTAATAATCATATGTTGTTCGGTACAATAAAACTTTCATTGCATCAATGTTTGGGAAATAGGATTTATCTTGGGCAGTGTTTAAAATAGCCGTCCGCCCGAGCGCCCGAGACGCATAACTTTTGACACGGGCGAACAAATATGTTTGTACGAGCGCCCGACTGGACGTTGTAATTTTTCAGCGATGTTTATAGTATATAATATCGGGATCGGGTTTATATATTTTTAACTGAATAAATCTCAGTCACGCTATCGTTTTTCTTGTTCATTCAGTTACAAGATTAAAGGTAAGCGTTCAATTTACTTAAAGTGTAATTGGATGCGACTTGTGCCATGATGTGGATATGAACAGAAATGTTACGAATTTACTTAGGACTATCAGCCCTAAAAAGAAAGGCGAATGATGATAACCATAAAGCAACCAAAGAAAAGAACAAAGTGTATGAGAAAACAAAAAGAAAAAAAAATCGTCCCGTCCTAGAAGAAAGAATTTGAATTGATTGTATGTGATGATACTAGAAACGTTGTTTATTGTAAAGTGTGTCGTTCTACATACTAACATCTTAGCAATAAGAAAGTAAGTGAACGATTAAAAGAGTACTCGAATGGTCTTTTTGTCACAGGATCGTCAAACTTGCGTCATGATGGTGTAGTTCATTACAAGCAGTCAGAGGGGGTCATAAGTATGCCTGTGAAATAAACAAAAATGCATGCATCTACAAGTACAGCTGAAAAAAACACTTCAGTCCCTAAACAAAAGTGTGTTTGATAAATTTGAGAAACTATTCAGAAACAGTCATGCAATAGCAAAAGCAAGTAGACCTCTGTCAGATTTTACATGGAATGCAAGACTTGATGAGAAAAAGGGCATTGATGTTGGTCAGACATACAGAAATGTAAATAGTTGTAAAGATTTTCTTGTATCAATAGCTGTTGTGGAGCGTAAGAAAATAGAACAGCAGCTGAAAGATGCAAAATTGTATACAATTACGTCGGATGGATCCAGAGATGTGTCAGTGATTGAAAATAAAATTGTATATATCCACTTTGCATTAAATGGAGAAGTTCACTGCTATTTTGTTGGGGTAATTGAGTGTGAACATGATAATGGTGCAGGAATTTTTGTTGCAATTTTAAAAGCTGTTGAGTTTGAACATATAGCCAAGGATGAACTATATAGCAAAATAATTGCTTTTGTTGCAAACATACTCATGATTAAATGTATGTCTTACAGAATTGAACTGGCTTTCAAGGATGCAATGAAGTCATCAACACTCTAAAACAAACTTTCGGACTTGCTTGGTCAACTGTTTACATTTTATCATAGCAGTCTAAAACAAAGGGCAGGTCTCAAAAGTTCTGCTGAATCTAGTCGAACATCAATGCGACATCAAAGACGAGTAGGCGGAACACGATGGGTTGGGCATGTCTTTACTGCAACAAAACACCTACTGACTGGCTACCAAGTATTTATTACTCACCTAGAAGAAGTAAGTTAAAAGTCTATTAAAAAATATAAACTACTGTTGGTGTTGAATTCTAATAGTCCAGTGAATTAATATTTATTTCATTTCACAAGTTGCATTCCCTAAATAATGTATCGACTGAACTTCTTTTTATGAATATTTACACAAATTGTCTACTTATTTACATAAAATTTAAAAGATAAACTATATAAAGAACTTCAAGATTGATGTGTATGAATTGCATAAAATTTGGAAATCTGGGCATATCAAATAACAGTTTCCAAACAGGATGCCAGTGTTCGGTCTCAATCCAGTGCTTAGTCCATAGCCAAATTCTTTTTGAAACTTCTGAGGTCAAAGGATGTCATTACATTTGCACACTTCCTCATGTCTTGACAGTCATTTCAAGCATGTCCATGGCTCTTCAGAAAAGAGGAACATTTGTTTACAAAGCTCACAAGCAGCTTGAGCTCACATCAACTTATCTACAGAAGCTAGAAGCTAGGTATATTGAAATGATTTAATGGTACAATGTACTGAATGTAGACAAAATGTATCTAATAATAGTTTCAATATAACCCAATAATCCCTCACTGCTTTTTTATCAAGTATATATGCTGCTTTACATCACATAAATCACATTAACATTATTTATAGCTGGTACATGTTTTCCATAATCATCAATAGCACAAATTGATCTTATTTTAATCATCTTCCCTTTTCATAATAGCTTGTATGGTGTGGTTGCAGTGAATGTTCATATTGTGGTCTGCATGCTTTGCTAGTAGTTTATAAGTGTACTGAATATGTTAAATTACAGAACAGGATTAGGTAAAATAATGGACTGTCACGAGTTCCATGGAGTAGCATTCAGTCAATTGACTGTCGACGCTTCCAAATCACAGATGCCTAAAGTGAATTCAGCTTTAATTGTTTGTATACAGAAAAGATTTTCTGATATTGATGCAGACATTTTCAAATGTACAACAATTATTCAACTTGATAGCTCGCTCTCTGTTTACTAGGAAGCAACTGTTTGGTATAGAAAGTTTATGAAAAGTGTCTCAATTTTAGTTTACAATTATAAAATTTGAATTTCAAATACAATCCATATACATTTTTATTAAAAAGTTGTAAATTTCCACTGAAAGATGTGTTATTAAAACATAAACTAATTGGTCTTAACTATTTCTTTATTTTCTGTATTGTTCAAATAGAATAATTAAGGACAAAAATAATTTTTAGCGTTGGGAGATGAAGCAATTTCAGCAGTTGTAGACTATTACCATGATAACCTTGCTGCAAAGAATATTGATACTTCCCTTGTTGAGATTGGGTGGACCCAGTTAAAACATATCTTATATGATAAGTAAGTATCTTACTTTTTGAATACATGTACATACAGTCATACTGTAAAAAGACTAATATAAAAGCAAGTACTAGTAGGTTGTATGAAAACATGTAATGATAATGTTTTATTTTCTTTTAAATTAGTCACACGGTTAAGGAACTTGATCGGGTGAAGATAAATGAACTTTATTACAGCCAGCGCTCCAATATTCCTGCTGTGATTGATTCGTTGCTGTCATTCTCTGCTTGAACATCAGAGTGCGAATGAGGTTTCTTTCAAATGGCTTTAGTGAAGTCTAAGTACAGGAATAGGGTTCACTCGACTACTATGACAATGATGATGACTGTGGATCTGCATTCTTCAGAGATAGCTGACTTTGATCCTTATGCAGCCATACACTATTGGAATCGGATCAAGAAGACTTGAGGTCCTAAAGCACAAAGGAAGGCGCAAGCCCAGTATGTTGATTTTCAGCTATACTATAGAGATAGAGTCATTGATTTATTTAAACATTGGTCTTAAAATAGATTTGATATAAATATTTTGAAAAGACTGTTTCACTACAATTTTCTTCTTAAGGAAAGGACATTGGTGAGGCAATACAGCAAGAAATCCAGAAAGCAGAGGAGAAGGAAGAAAGTGAATCTGCTGAAGCAGAAAGGGAAGCACCCTTGGACGGGATGGGGGAAACATATGACTCCGATTATGACTCAAATTTTCTGATTTAGACTCTTAGTCTGAAAGTGATTTTTGAATGTTGAATACTTGTATAAGTGTATGAATAAAAAATAAAATAAAAACATGTCAACTGTTTTCTCAGGGCTGGTTGAATATTAAAATTTTAAACAGGCTAACAACTTTTAGTAGCTGTCAGCCCTAATTGTCTAGTTAGTTTTCTGACGAGTTTAAAACACTAATCTTGGGGGAATAAATCTTCCTATTTCCCTCACCATCGTGCAATAAATGTATACAGGTCACCAGATTTAGAGCGTCATTTTCCCGGCTGCATTTACATATGTAACAAAAGAACTTACGACAGAGTCGTACATATTTTCAGTCTCATGGAATAATATTTATAGAACAAAACGTAGATATAACCATATTATTTAAACTACTCTGTTGTCCATTACAATATTTTACAGGCATACAAATGAAATATTGATTTGTTTGTTTTTTATTAACATTAATTAATTTGGTCGTAAGTAATAAGTTATGTTGTAAAATGCAGCCCTGATCTTGACGAGAGAAGAGAGCTAACAATCTTTTTTTTCCCAATAGAAGTGTGTTTCTGTGCATTTGCTATATATATATATATATATATATATATATATATATATATATATATATATATATATATATATATATATATATATATATATATATATATCTTGACATACTTTCTTTGACAGAAAATGTTAAGATTGTTGATTAACTTATAATTCACATGCTAAAAGTTCAACCCGGAATTTCCATAAAGGGATGGGATCACAATATATGAAAAAAATTATTTTTTTTTAACTACCGGAAATTGCACGTAGCCTTCGTTTTTACTAAAACTGGTACAAAACAGTGTCATTTATCGGAAAACACTTGATGCCGAGTATTACTGTCTAAAGACAGCAACTAGTTTCTTTTCGTCAAATTAAAGTTCTTGTAAAGTTAACGGCATTCTGTTTACAAAATTATATCCAGAAATGAGATAATTAAAAAAACAAGAAATGAGGAAACTATGTTTACTCAGATTTCCGAGCCATTTCGAGCTTTGGCAATTGATGTTATTGACAATTATGAATTCCTTAATATAAAACAACAATCTTTAGTCTGTCATTCCTTGTTTTATTAAATTCAATATACTTCACAGTTACGAAAAACATTTATGGATAAGCTGATCCTATGAAAATTGATAAATCCTTAATATTTGTAAAATAAATGTTCGAAGACGTCATTAACAGCATACCTTAGAAAAATACAAGGTGTATAATGATTATTGATCTTAGCATACAGACAATGACAGGTACTCATGATTAAAATCTTATGAATAGCTATGACTTTTTAGCTTGATTTTACAGTATTTTATTTGTAAGAATTAAAAACACATTTGCGGCATATCGAATACAGTACATCGTTTATGTTAAAAAAGTCAAATTTTTACATCACAAGAACTAACCTTTATCTAACTAAAGGGTGGTGTCCACGTAGTTCATCTTTCATAATGTTTGTCAAATCTTATATTTACTAAACTGAACTTTGGTAAAATACAAGTACGTACAATTCAGTTGTTGAGATTGAACAAATGCTATCAACAATTAAAATGTCATCGGCCAAACCATATGTTTCTTAATACTCGACAGTTAAAAACCTATATGAAAAAATAACCAATATTGATCAAATTTCTATGATTATATCATCCCATTAAAGATATTTATGTATTTGTATTTGTTTTATCAAACCATTCTGAAAAACATCGTTAATCTTAAACTCAATTAAAATAGTAAGCCAATAGCATTCATAACAAAAAATGTGTTATATATAAAACAACAAAATACATTGATTACATGTGTGCATAGTGATACAAGACATGAATTTTAATATTGAAATTGATGTCTCTTTATTTAAAATTATAATGTAAAGTGGAAAAAGTCAACATACAAAATATAAAATGTCATATGTAATAGATGCCAATAGCGCAGACCCATTGGTTATAGTAGATATTTTCGCCCGTGCGCGACCTTATGAAACTCTGCAAGGCTTCATGGATCAGTTGGTACTCTTCCTGTAGCGGAATAAATGATAAATACAACATTTTCATGTTGTTATAATTGACACAAAATTAATGTTTTAATTTTAATCTAACGTGTCAAAAGTTTATTAAATACATGCAAATTAGATAACGCCAATGTAATTTTTTTGGTGAAATCTATGGAATCTGATTTAATTTGTCACTTAATATTTTTTCTAGACAAGAAGCAAACGAAACTCTAAAACTATTCACTTGTTTTCATTGAAATGTTTACCATAGTTGAGCAAAGTTCTGGACGTCGTGTTTGTAGGAGTCTGACCACAGAGAACACGTCTATATCCTCGTCCATTGTCAGTTGTTGTACCAGGTTGTATACAGCACAAAACACTCCACATAAAGAAGCGCCGTCACTTGATGTAAAAAATGAAGAGTAGTTTCTGTTTAAATTTTGATTGACGTTTCTTTTTTGGTACAAACCATTAAATTTATTCAAACCCTTTATATGTGATAAAACCTATTCTTGACTATTCAGTTGGCGCTAAAAATGTTTCACATTTACTCGAACAAGAACATTTCGGTAATTAAGAAGTTACTTAGTTTTACTAAATGGAAGAAAAACTTATCTGAACATGCATTTCTAGTGGACTGAACTTATTAGGATGCATTTTTCTATTGTTTTTTTTCATTTATTTTTTTTTTTGTTGACAAGATCAAGGAAACTTTACCTTGAACGACTTTTTGACAATAAAAACATTGTGAAATTATTTTATAAAATATTGCATATGTTATCCATCAATTTAATTTTTTTTTTCAAATAAATTTACCAAATTACAAAAGTTGTTTTGAGAAAAATTACTAATGATCTAATTTCGTATGATTTAAGTAAAACAAGAGGCCCATGGGACCACATCGCTCACCTGAGCAACAATGGGCGTTCGGTAGAATAACAAAAAATGAATAAAAAAAAAAACTAGGATAATTTTCCGCTGTGATATTTTCTTAGGAATAGCGATAATAATTTATCCCCGCAACAGAAATGTGTCAAAACTATGGAAACTGTTTTAAAGATGTCGTTTTTATTTGCCCGTGTCTGAAAAACTATCAAAATTGATGTAGATTTCACATTCGAATTTTACACTTATTTTTGCATACACGTAATCTTTGACATTGTACCTTCATGAAATACTATTTTTTACCAGAATATGAAAATCCTACGCAAGATATAAAACTCAACATTTGGTAGGAGTACACTGTTAAGTTGTTAACTTCCAATTCCCTATATTTTCGTTCTGCCCCCCCCCCCTTTGTAAAGCGATCAAAATATATGAAAGCATATAGGTACATTTTTTGTTCATCAACTACTTCTTAGTTATTGTATTTTTAATAAAAATAATATAAAAAAATATAAAATAGTTATTGTTTTTTTTTTTTAAAGTGATGTGAAGAAGAAAATTATACCTCAATGTGCTCAATTCCTCAAATTAAAAACATTCAACAATTTATTTGTCTTCTCCATTATAATTAAATGACTGTTATTTACTTCGCGTACATACCAGGATAATTTTCCGCTGTGATATTTTCTTAGGAATAGCGATAATTACTTTATCCCCGCAACAGAAATGTGTCAGAACTATGGAAACTGTTTTAAAGATGTCGTTTTTATTTACCCATGTCTGAAAAACTATCAAAATTGATGTAGATTTCACATTATTTATTGTATAAAGAGGGGGCCCCAGAGAGTAGGTATATACAGAATATCATTCTGTTTCAAATCTGAGTTATTAGAATATCATTCTTTATTTTGTTTGTACAAGTATTTAACATACTCTAATTCATATAGAATTTCTAATGTTCAACCAAAATTTCAGCGTCAATCGTAGAATTATAAGCAAGATACAGAGCTTACAGTTCGCCTAGGTTTGAGTCATATTTTGTTCACATGAGTTTATTACATTCAGCTTAAGATTTTTAACTTGGTATTTCCTATTCAGCATTTAAAATGGAAAAAAAAGAATGCCCTAAGATTTTCAATTCGTTTATTCACTCAAGACCAGTTCACTGGTATTTGAGGTTCAAAATCAGTTTAATATACAAATGTACACAAACACAGTCAAGGATCGCATGTAGAGTAGGAGTAATAATGACGAAAAAAGGTTAAGTTTACAATATGATAAGTTGTTAAAGTTGGTTTCTGGAACAGACTTTGAAAATTTTCTTAATAAATATTGACAATGTTTTTTACTTTTTTAATCTTTAGTTTTAAAGATCTGTATACAAACATAAAATTGTGAGCAAATCTCTGTATATTGCTTATAATTCGAAGATTAACACTCAAATATGGTTAGTAAATAGAAATTGTAAACAATTAAACACAAGAAACCTGCACTATAACAAATAAAGAACACAATTTATTTTTTTCGAAATGAATCATATATATACATGTATATACCTACATATTTCCGACAGCGATATCAAACTCTATTTAAACTGAATAAACTCGAGAAAATGCCGAACATCTTAACAAAACCTATTGCATTAATCTACCATTACGCAAAAGATAATGCTGAATTACCGATAGAATAAATTGTATTTCAGTACTTTTTTGATACATCAGATTTTGCCTAATTTGCGCAGGTAAACAGTTAACTGTTTGATTTACCGAAGTCTCTGTTTGATTTGATACGTAAAAATCACGAAATACAGACGATAGTTCCCAGGTTACAAAGCATAAATAATGAAAACGAAACGAAAATCAGAACAAGCTAACACCAACGTCATGTGTGAAAACTATCAACGCATTGAAATATTTAGCCTCAATTTACTTCACAAAATCGGCACCAATATATTTTGCATGTTTCAAAAATTTCCCTTCATTCGCGAACTGTTGCACAACAAGCAAATTCATCATAGTTTTAGAAGTATGGAATACGAGTCTTGGTAAAATGGGTATGCAAACCCGGACCGTGGCAAAATAAAAGCCGGGGCAGATCGGCAATCGTCAATTCCAAATACGCATTATTTTGCCGCAATATTTACAGCAAATACAAATATACTGGTCGATCAAATATCTGGAAATGAGATTGGCAGTTTAATAACTGCCAATCTTTTGTTTTGCCCAGGCCAAGTCTTGTCTACCCATTTTACCGGAACCCGAAGCTATTAAAGTGATTGAAACACGCCTTTCCGTTGTTATTATTTTAGACCTTAATTTTTGCAATTTATATTTTCCTTCCCATAAGGATAATTTATGCTAAAGTACGTTGAATTGGAATCAGGATTTCTTGAGAAGAAGATTTTTAAAAATGCACCCCCCTTTTTCTACAGTTTCAAGGTTTTCTCCGCTAGAATACACATCGGACTTTTATTTCTGCAATTTATATTTGCCCTCCCATAAGGATGCTTTGTGCCAAATTTGGTTGAAATTGGATAAGCGTTTTTAGAGAAGAAGTTCAAAATGTAAAAAGTTTACAGACAGACGGACGGACGGACGGACGGACAGACGGACGACGGACAAAAAGTGATCAGAATAGCTCACTTGAGCTTTCAGCTCAGGTGAGCTAAAAAGCAGACTTTTTATTATAAAGTTTTATAAACAATTAACATATTTTTTTCTTTTTGAAATCTGTTTATTTATATAGTTATATCAATACTCCATACACAGACATAAACATTCTTATTCACATTTAAAAGAAACATATAGTATAATTGTAGTAATTGTTATAAGGATGATTACTCCAGTTGCATTTAAGCTCTCTTATTTTGTTTTGTTTTGTTTGTTTTTTTTTTTTTTGCGAGAGCAGTATTTATTGAACAAAAGTTACATCGCTGTTATTATGTAGATACTTTCTGTTTTTTGGCCAAAAAAGATTTTTTTAGGCTGAAGGAAAGATAAATGTTATGTACCTTAAGTACCTTAGTTAACAAACTACAAAAAAATGAACATCGCCCAAATAAAAACAAAAAAACAGACAAAACAAACCAACATAGTCAACAATAAAAAACAAGCTGTACCTGCTTACGACAATAATTGGTCCTCCTGTTTCAATGTTCCGTGCAAATGATACCAAGCTGAGGAGATGCGTCTTTGAATTTTCTTTGATGTCGTTCATTGGCTCAGCTATTACAACAGACCATGTTTCGTCGCTTTTCTTTTAAAAAAAAATATGACAAGTTTGTTTTTATCTTTCGCAAAAATGGAATATTGACGGTATTGTTATGATGTTGTTTTTTTTTTCAAATATTGTATACTTACCCCTTCTTTGGTTATTTCAATTTTGCTGCTCTTGATATCTGTTGTTTGTTCGTGTTGTAATTTTGCAGTAAAAGGAGTGACTTGTTTTGAGCTGGTAGCAGTTGGAAGCCATATACCCGCCTGTAAAAAGGAAAGTTTAACTGATTTATTTGAAATCATATCAAACTTTATATTTCGAAAAGGAAAACAGATTAGTCTTCAATTTTGCTTTATAAAAATCAGACGAATATTTAATGTTATAGTTCATACAGATTCGACATTGCAGAATGGTTCCAAACAGACGACAACTTCAGAGTCATAATCCGTTATCAGTCGTAGAAAGTCTACAGCGTCACCTTGTGTCGGGTAATTGGTGATGATAAACGCATTTTGATTGGTGAAAGACTAAAAGAAATCACATTTCAAAAAAAACTATCATTTGTCTATGTTATAAAAAATAAGCATTCTTAATTTGACAAAGAGGATAGTTCTAGAAGCTTACGGGAGCAGATATAGCATTGGTGTATTTTCCTCGTTTTGGAACATTTGACGTCAGGAAAAGGACGCACTTGTCAACTAAACCAATCGGAAACTTTTTTGAGCAAGATGTTTTGAAAGACTAACATTACTCACTTATTCATATAATAGAGATATAAAATTGATTTCTTTTTTCAAATCTATATGACATTAAAAAAAACATCTCATACCTTTCAATATTACATTATATCCAATCGCTAGAAAGTCGTTATTACATGAACATTCAAATATACTAACGATTAGAAAGTAGCAGTAAATGTGACCCCTTACACTCCCTTCCAGCAGATACAAAGACTTACAAAAAGTTATATAAATATATTGGTTAAACAATGTCTTAGAATGTCATTAGAAACACGTCGAAATTAAGAAAATTAGTTTCATCGTTAAAACATGTAAAATAAAGTTACTAACGAGGTTGTATGGAGACTGATGGATCATGAAACTGTGAAGTCACTTTGTAGTCTTTCGCTGTGTATTGGTGTCGAACTGCTAGTAGCTTCTATACGGCACGTTATTGTCAATCATATTATAAAGAAAGGCTTATATTGAGAGTCTTTTGAGTCGTGATATTGAAAAAATATATTATGTTTAAAAGATAAACGTAGCATATTTTGCAAATTTCAGTACTGTTTAGATCGAATTGATCATATTTTGCATACACATGGACTGAACTCAAGCAATTATGATTAAAACAAGAGGCCCATGGGCCACATCGCTCACCTGAACAGCAGTTCCTTGTAACATTACATTTCGTAGCATATGCTTTTTCTATTTTAAACATTGAACCCCTTTCTGGGGACCTAGTTATGGTCCGAGGTTTATGGTTGGCTTTAACAACATAAATAGTAACATAGGAATGAAAATGTGAAGCACTGCGGTGGGACCGCATGTACACAACCTGAAAAACTGAACATAGCAGAGTTCCACTTCAAGAGGAATAACTCTCAGACTGTACAGAACACAAGAAAGATAACTCTTGGTTCCACTACATTAGAGTTTACACAATTTGAGGATCCTTGCATAGTAATCTCACAAACTGTAGCATTATAGTTCTCGAGAAAAACTTTTTAAAAACATTTTCAATATATCTTTCTATGTTAAACTTTGAACCCCTCTTGGGGCCACAGTATTAGTCCAGTGCTAAAGTTTTAATTATTTGGAATCTACATTATTTAAGGATGCTTGCCTAGTTATCTCACAAGCTGAAGCATTATAGTTCCCTAGAAAAAGATTTTTCAACATTTTCCCTCTATACTTCTATGCTAAACTTTGAACACCTCTTGGGGCCCCAGTATTAGATTGAGATCACGGCTTTTATAATTTCGAATCTACACTATTTGAGGGTGCTGACGTAGTTATCTGACAAATTGATGCATTGTAGTTCTCGAAAAGAAGATTTTTAAACATTTTCCATATATACCGGTACTTCTACATTTAACTTTAAACCCATCTTGGGTCTCTAGTATTAGTCCAGGGGTCACTATTTTAAAACTGTCGAACCTTCATTATCCAAGGTTGTATGCATGATAGTAATCTCACAAATTGAAGCATTGTAGTTCTCGAGAGGAAGATTTTTTAACATGTTACCTTTATATTTCTTTAATAAATTTTGACCCCATCTTGGGGCCCCAGTATTGGTCCGGGGGTCACGATTTTACCAATTAGGAATCTACATAAGCGAAGGATGCATGCATAGAAATTCCACAAACTAAAACATTGTAGTTCTTGAGAAAATTTTTTTTAAACTTTTCCTTTATGTTTTTTAAAATGTTTAAATTTTGAACCCCTCTTGGTGCCCATCAATTGTCCGGGAGTTACAATTTTTTGAATCTACATTATTTAAGGATGTACATGTATGCATAGTAATATCCCAAACAGTTGCACTATAGTTCTTGAGAAGAAGATTTTAAAACATTTTCCTACATATGTTAAAATCTAAACCCCTACTGGGGCCCCACTTTTTGTTCAGGGGTCACGATTTTTACAATCTTCACTATGTATACAACCTTTTGTGTATGTATTGG
>VIAA01000139.1:0-95000 GCA_015776775.1 Magallana hongkongensis | reverse complement strand
TGCTAGACCCTCATGAGTAGCTTGTATAAACACATTGACTTCCCAAATCACTTTCAAAAATTGGAAATTTGCGAACAACATGCAGTGTATCACACACATATCACACTTGGACACAAAGAATTTAGCTAGATTCGGTTATCATCATTGTCAGGTTAATATTTCATGACAAAATAATAAATTAAGTAGAGTTCTTTATATCTAAAAACGTTCATATCAACAACAACTCTCGCATGTGTTGCTATATGGTATGAAAGGCAAAAAAACCTAGTATCAACACTGGGAGCCATTGTATACAAATACATTTTATCATTCATGACAACAATAGACACATTTCAGATATCCGGACGCTTCACCTATCCGGACGATTGGACTTGGGAACGAAAGCGTCCGGATAACTGAGGCTCCACTGTATATATATATATATATATATATATATATATATATATATATATATATATATATATATATATATATATATATTACATAATTTTAAACAAATGTTCCTGTATAATAGGAATTTTTATGCGGTCACGTAAATTTACCTGCAATGAACCAAGATAGGACCATTATGTCTGTTAATTTTGGATCTCGTGACTTGGTCATGAAATAGTAAGAGACAAAGCGGTTCTGGTATTCCGTGATCCGGCCAGGCGGTGTATTGATATTGAGTGAATGTTCTACTGTCGTTTTTGCGCTGATAAAAAATGAAGGAATATTAATTTATTTTACACTGATTAAAACAACTATCTTCAATACTTTAATACGCAGGGGATGGAAAATCTGACAACGCCCTATAGAGAAATACGTTCTGAAACATCAGAATGAGCTTTGATTTAAAAAAAATCAATAATAATTTATGTATTTTTCAGTACCCATACTGTGAACAATTTTAAACAATGTTACCACCAACTTGGTATCCATTTTTTACTTGATTGGTTGATTGAACATTTTTCATGCAATTAATGAAAATATCTCTGACGTGAAGAACCCTCAATAGGTCGTTAACATATACTATAGAGTTATGTAATTAAATCCGATTGTTTTTTTTTTAATTTCATATATTTGTATATTAAAATGTAATCGACACCTTTTTCATAATGTTAGTACGTGATACATGAGTAGTACACGATATGTTTTTATCATGTCTAAATTTTGAATACAACTTACAAATAAAATCAAAAAATAAACCTTTTTGTTGGTGACTGTTAGCTTTCGGACAATGTAAAACGCATATTGCTTTTCACAGATTGAGCTTATTGTGAAACTACCACACTCCATAGTTGCTTGTAAGTTTGGCCAATATTGGACGCATTTCCACTGTTAAATATATACACATTTTTATGTAAAACTATAACAAAAATTGGAATCAATGAAATCCACTAAAACAGAAAGTGTATGATACTTATTCACCCTGTTCCCTTCCATGATATTGGTTAACATTACAACTTGTTCAATGTTTTCTTGCCAAATCATTAACCAAAAGTCAGCCATCGTGTTTTGTTTTGGTCCTGCAAAATATTTTAAAAAATACGATCAACCAGTTTGATGCTCGTGAATTTCGCGACTGTTTTGTTATAATCATATAAAGTTACAAAACAAAATACATACTGTTCATACTTTTATGTTCGAGGCGGGCCCTTTTACAATGTAAAGATACTACTGTTTCAGAAATGTTTAACAATATCCTAATAGTGTTTTTAGAAAAGTACGTTGGCCTTCTTACGAAAAGGGGTTGTTTCTTTATTCTCAAAATCTTTGAACAAATCTTGGAATTTGGAACATGGTTTTTTTTCCTAAAGTCTTAACAAAATGCTTCTTAATCACAATTTAACTAGGACAATCAGTTTTTGGGGCCCGCCATATAATTCACGAATGGGAATCGCCATAACAATTTTGAAGATTGCTTGTTTTTTTAAGAATTACATTCTTTACTCTTTAATGGTTTACATTATCTCTCCTTATCAAAGTTACGTTACATCAAAGTTTTAAGAGGCTGGTATCTTTAAATCCGTTTGTATGGAACATATTGACTTTAAAAAGGGTCTAATAGTTGCAACAACAAAAAAAGATGAACATTTTGCTTCTATAATAATTTACAAATTCTCAATCTTTTGTTTGAAAAAAACAAACACCTATATATCCCTAACAACATGACCATCAGGCTTGGGATAAATATGATAATCAGTTAAAGGGGCCTGCCAATGAACTCCTTGATGAGATGTTTCCTTTTTTAAGATTTACGATTTTTTTTTCTATGAAAAGTTCTTCAACATCAATTTTTTTTTAATATTCTGGCACCTAAAAATCAAATTTATGTAACAAACCACAATGTGGATGGTCATACAGTTGTTTAATATCAAGAGAACCACTTTTGGTTTCAGATCATTTTTGGAATATTCAAAAAAAAAGTTTAACCCCCAGTTAGTCCCTTATGAATGGGGATACCACTAAACCTTGATTTCGATAATAAGGTAATTTCGCACAACTTTTGTTCTAAATATCTTTATCAATCATCTTAAGGAAATAAGTTATGAATAAAACGAGTCAAAATTTTCACAATTTAGTTTTGCTCTAAATACTCGTGCCCAACATGTTCCTACGCTTTGCAGCTTTGGAATATAAAAACGTAATCTTGTTTAACTACAATCTAGTTTATGAATTATACTTTTTTTTTTTGGTTTTTTGAATAGTTTCTGAGAAGTATGATGCATAAATGGGTCGTAAGTATTTCCAAAATCGACGAAAAAACGGAATCAGAAGTGACGTAATCAAAATTTCTAAAACAAAAGTAATCGGACGGAAAGTTACCGAGAGATCGCCTGGTCAAAATTTTAAGATGGAAGAAGAAACAGTTCGAAAGCAACAACGTCTTCCGTTAGAAACAGAAGACTTTATTGAATACATATTGAAAATCATTGGAACATTATAGATTTTAGCAGTTGCAACAAAGGTGCTACATTTTGTAGAGCGCCATATTTTCTCTTTTTACAGTAGTTTACCTTGTGCTGCAATGAAAACATGTTTTCTTTCTATTCCCTGAAAAAAAAGATTAAATGCAGATTTTGAATAATGCAGTTGTTTTCATTGAATTCCGACAAAAAAACTGCAAACACTTACATCAATGTAATTGGCGTTAATGTAGTCTGCATGCTTGTTAGGTACATGTAGTATAACCCTTGAATGATCATCTAAAAAAAGTATAATATACAATACCACCTAACAGAATAAATTGTATTGTTGTGATAAGGAACATAAATATACCAATTTTTCTTAAACATATTGAGTTGGCAAATAGTTAGAAACAATTATTTTTTACAATGTTTTACAATATTTTGTGAATTATTAATTCAATTTTTTTTTGTAATGTATACACACATGGAAAAGTTGTCTTGAATCTGTTTTTTGGAATGTTTTCTGTAAGTTTTCCAACATCACATGGATATTTTTCACCGTATAACAATGTCTGCAGAAAAAAAATATATGATTAAATAATGATATATGTTACTCTAGTATTCTTGTTATAGGGACAACAGCAGATGTCATTCACTATGATAATGTAACTGTTTGAATTAGTTTTTAGCAATATCCATCTGTTTAATAAACCTAGTGGGGAATATTTTTCGTGAAATAGATAGCATTTACTGATTTTTCAAACAATATACGGTTTAAAATATCTTTCTTTTTGTACTAAGCTTCATAAACGATTTTCTAATAATATCAGAAAAAATTGATATTCCAGAATGTGGATGAATGAATGAACAAATAAAGCTGTAAATTGTTGTGATGTTTTTTATCAATTGATTGTGACGATATTAATGATACTATAAATATCTAGTTAATATGAACTTTCAATCTCACGCTTTGATCACCGTTATGAAATCAAATGCAATTGGATGACATTTTAGTAAGATTTCCGCCGTAGCCACATAAACGGTGAAGTTTTTAATAAGCACAATTAAGCAGTGCATTCATACGACTACAGACCGCATATTCTTTCTTGAATCCATCGTTTTCATTCCTTGATTTTTGTTCTATTATAGTTCCCAAATGTGATATATCAATATCAATGAGAGGTTCCTCATTGACATAAAAGTCTCAGTAAGGATTTTCTTCGTGTATTTTTTCGTCAACGTCAACATCTTCATCCTTCAATGCCTCACTCTTCTTAACTTTCAAAGGCTTTTTTGTTTCTGTCAACTTTGTTTTTTTCATAGAATCTATCGCATTCGAGTTGTTTTCGACGCAAATATCAACATTCTGATATACGTTTGAAAAGGCCAACGTGTTTTGAATATCTGCGAAGACAAAAATGAAATTCATAGATAAGAAATTATTTACGATTTTGTTTTGCGATGATACATATGCAAATATTTAACGAATCGATAAAAAACATATAGTTATTAACTTCTTCTTAAAGCCTATGTAAGGAAATATACACTGTTTTTACCGTTGCTGCGTTCTTCCTTTCTCTTCCCTCCAGAAAAACATACAGTTCTTTAAAATAAAAAGTGCAATTCCATTGATTCTGAGTTTAAACACAACAAATAAGTAAATGAAGGAGACATAATATGATAACCCATCAAATGAAACCATGAGCGTGTTGTAATAAAGGCGTATATCTTACCGCTTGGAAAAAATTACAATACCAACAATAAGTAAAAGGAGGATGATAGCCCCGGAGCTTCCACCGATGATTGGAGGCAAACTACTAGACTCAGTCTTCTCAAGATTCTTATATTAAAGAATAAAATTTGCACTAAATATAAAATATTACCAACCAAAAAAAGTTAGTTTTACTAGACGTAAAAATCTATATAATCAAGACAAGATAAAGGTGGATATTCAATAACATTGATAATACCGACATAAATAGACACACAAATCTGATTAGTTAAGTCCACAAAATGTGTATTCTAAACCTCATCATCTATGTATAGAAATGATCCGTTAGTTAAAAATTAAATAAAAAAACCTTTATAGGTTTATTAAATATAAAGCACATTTTTCATACTCATATTGGTATTTTTTTTAAAATTGTTTAAGACCTTTTAAACAGTTTATGACATACTGTAAGTATTTCCATTTTAAAAAACAATATGTTTAAAATATATCTCCCATACGAATATGTTTTTTGTGTTTCATTGAAAGCATGGTATGTCAATTAATTGAATATATAATGAAATATGGTGTTTTTTATACTTCATTAAATAACTCACTCATGTAGAAACATCTGTGGATTTTTTAATCGTTTTACGGTAATGTAAAATGTTACCCGACTTTGAAACAACAAAGTAAGTAATCTTAAAGTATTAACTATTATTGCAGGGTTTTCTTCTTTAAAAAAGTCAGTAATATATTGGTATTCATATTGATATAAATCAACAATGATATAGAATAACACAAAAATTTCTGACGTCAGAAAAAAAACTGTTTTATTTATAGTCTACACGGACACTTATGTAGCCGTCACTTATGTAAAAATCTTAATAATTTGAGTAAGCTAAATCACGCATGGGGATTACCATACAAAAATGCGGACAGACCTGGACGTATACTTTGCAATTCCCTGTCTGGTGATGGCAGGAGAAGTTAACGCAGTTTGATCCGCAGTTCTGTGAGCAGTTGATGCCAAAAAAGGTTTCATCACAATCTGAAGTAATAAATTTGTTAATTTATCAGCGGTAGACAAATTTCTTTTAGATATTATCGACAAGGTTTTTGTTGCATTTCTACAGAAGTCTTGGATGTCAAAAATAATCTTGCTTTAATATGCTTTCATGTAAAATACAGAAATCTAATTGGTAAAGACGCAGTTTATAATTCGTTTTATCACTTTCAGCTTTAGCTTCATACTTGACAACAGGTAACGTATTTTTTTTTAATTAGTACATTCAGTATAATAAAAAAAAAATGCCGGGTTTCAATTTCAACTGCTACCCACCCAGGATGAATCTCTGCCATTCAGTCAACTGAATGATTACTGAATGGTCTGGAATGGTGACTAAATGGCACTTATATGCCATTCAGTCACCTTTCAGTTACCTTTCAGTCACCTTTCAATTGACTGAATGGCAGAGATTCATTCTGTACGCCACCCAAACAGACACAATATATCATTAGGATTTTTTTAACGACATGCATTGTCTAAATATATTTTATTTTTTTTCATAAATTTGAAAATATATGGATATAAAAACAAATTGCAGGTTTTTTTTTACGTTTTCGGGTTATTTATAAAGTTTTAATCTTGATCAACAACATTCATACTTACGATCATTACAAGTGCCGCCTTTCCATCCTAGCTTACATCCACTGTCACATTCTCCACTAACCCTGTCACATTTTTGCGTCTCAAAACAGTTTTCGCTACATTTGTTTCTGCATTCTACACCAAAATATCCCACTGAGCATTCTATTTCATGAAAAAATACAGTAAACAATAAAAATTAATCTAATTAAAAAGGTCGATTTTACAAATAAATTAGCGACCGTTTCTTCGTATCGAATAGTTGGCAAATAAATAAAAAAATCCATAGTAAATGTTGAACGCAAGATGAAGTTTGTCTTTACATCAAATCAAAAGCAAGAAGCAATTTATAGAAAAAATGTCGCATAAAAACACATTTAAAAGGTCCATTAATTGTAAAAACAAGTACACAATGTTGAATGTTGTTTTTATACTTGAAATAAACTAAACGATCATAGATCTGAAAGATAACATGTTTTCAAAATTATCTTCTCAGTTGAACATAGTGTTTAAAAGTCTGAAAGTATTTGCTGTTTAATTTAAAATAATTCTAAAAAACGGTTGTATGTTTGTATGAATGTTCTTTATGTGTGCTGTCAGTTTTGTATAAACGTAATGACGATAATCATTTTCTAAATATGCTCTGTACATGAACCAATCAAATAACACGTAGCTTTTCTGCCGTTGCCCGTGTCCATTTAAATTCTACTAAGACGTTATGTATGATTTGAAATGATGCATGTAAACCAATTTTGATAACGTTTGAGAAATTAAAATTAAGGTCATTTTTAGATTCTCACAGTCAGTGCTGTTTTTTCATATAATGCATTTTATTCATCAAAAAAGTAATGAGAAATCATTGATGTGTTTTTAAATTCATCTTCATGTACTCATAAATGCTGTTATTAAATACATTATAAATATGTACCTAAATCGCATTGAGTCCCCCTCCATCCTTCTATGCAACCTTCATCACAAGTTCCTGTCATATGATTGCAAGATTTAATTCCTCGACAGTTGCTGCTACATTTGTTTTCGCAGTTTGATCCAAACAGCCCAAAACTACATGCTGTGAAGAGAAAAATTTAATAATACATTTGCAGAAAAGTTCAATGTAAAAAACTATGATTAATAAAAAAAAACAATTAATATAAATGAAAATATGTAGCAATTTACAGTGAGTCGGGGAGTAGGATCCCCCCCCCCAAAAAAAAAAAACAGTTTTATGAAATTGACGTATAATAATTCCGACAGTAGACTCCCAGTCCTTTCTGGCAAACAAATTTATTCTTCAAAAAGCTGAAATCCTTCCTTTTAAAATTATCTAAAATTTTTCATTAGGGCGTCAAAATGTTGGTCTCTGATTTAAAACAATAGATTAACTACCAATGTAATAATATTTCCTTAAACCTTATATTATAGAACTGGGTCAAATGCAGATATATATTTGCTTAATTATAAACAGTCGCTCTCAAAAATGTTTTTGAAAAGAAATCATATCTCAATCCACAAAGAAAATTAATAATTATTAACTTTCCTTGGAATCAATATTCAGATAAAGATCTTTATTTACGTATTTATTTAAGAATTATGAATTAAATTAAGGACTACTTTACATCATAAATTGTTAAATTGCGGTGGACAACTTAAGTTTTCCTTTTTGAGATGTTTACGCTGCATAGCAAATTGCAAAACATTTGCTGGCTTTGAGAATTATTGTAATCATAAATATTTAAAATATCATATACTTACAATATACAGAACGCCCTTGGATTTTAAATTCATTTGATTAATACTGGTAAATATTAAGTCGCAATATAAAACATTCAAATTATCGGGGTAATTTTTTTGTCATTTTCCATATATTTCATAACTCTATAATTATATACATGTATGTAGTTTTCGAAAGCAAGATTTTTCTTTTGTAGCTCAGATTTAAATACATTCTTTTATAAATACCGATTTTTTTTTCTTTTTTATTAAGGTAATATGCGATATAGAAGAAGTAAATATAAATACACCTGTATCATCACTCATCACTTAGCGTTTGAAGAAAAATATCATTAATAATGAATTACAACATATTTATAACCAAAAATGGAATCTTTCAATGACAACACAGCTTAGATACAACTTCACGTGATTACTTTCATTGCAATAAAGTCCTTTCCATCCTGCTTTACATCCTCCATCGCATCGCCCGGTAAACCTGTCGCAAGGGTTAGTCTTGTCACAGTTCACACTACATTGTTTACTGCAATTTGTACCGAAATAGCCAGCAGGGCACCCTACAACCCCATTCATAAAAGTTTCAATATATTGTGAATAAAACATCTTCTACAGTTACAAGTGGTAAGAAATGGTTACGACTATACACAAACTGTATACTTCACAGTGGATAGTATAATTCAAATAATATATTAGTTTTATTGTCAATATCAATTGTCAATACCTTTTTTTACTTAACTCTTTTAAAGAATGTTTTTATCCGTATGCTAGCCTCACAAAGCCGAAAAATAATACGTATAACTTTATTTTATTTATAACGTAGATATACCTTGATAACACATTTCTCCTGTCCATCCTGGCTTACAACCTCCTTGACAATAGCCTGTAATCCGGTCGCACTGACTTTCTATGAAACAATTACTGCTACACTGATTAGAACAGTTGTATCCATAGACCCCTATTCTGCATTCTGGTAAAATATTATTAATATTAAATAATTGTTATTTTTCAATAAGGCTGTACAACTAGACTCTTGTTGCAAAAGCAACAAAAAGGTGTTCCGTTTTGATATACATGAATCAATTTATCTGTAAGACATTGCTTCTCTCACATAGAAAAAAAAAGTGGATATGATAATTATTGTGAATGATATATCCAGACGTTACTTAAATGTAAAACAGCGAGAATGAAAAAGAATCAATTTTTGAAGTACTTTCTGTGACGAGCGGAAGTAACACCGAACTAAACAAAAATGTTAACCATTTGTACAATCATAAGTCAATCTTGCCTCAAAGTTTGGCTGTTCGTGTCGCTGCCAAATCTAAGATCTCTTTGAAACAATATTTTTTGTCTTGGGACCGGAAACGGACACACAGAAGTGATTTATAAAAAAGAGCTGGTATTTCTCGTATATTTGCTTAGCGCACATCACTGTTTATTATGCTAGATAAAACACACAAGAAAGAATGTTAAACTTGATAAAAACATGATTTGTTTGAACCCTTTCAGTAAGAACCGGAAGTGACAGTTTACAAAATTAAACCCCTTACACACATCCCAAATCAAATTTCTATCAATCTTGAAAGCTTCGTGACTCAATAACTTACAGTGACTTAAATCTCGCGGACATCAAATTTGTAAAAAGGAAAGCTACATAGAGATATTTGAGATATCTCACCGAAAGTAAACTTTATTTGCTAATTTAACATTATATAGATGACATATGTAAGATTATATACTGATATTTTTATTTTAAGTAAAATGAATAATATATTAAAAAACAAGTTTTTTAAGTGCTTCTGGTGACGACCGGAAGTTACGCCGAACAAAACAAAATAATGTAAACACATGTACATACATAGGTCTATCATCCTACAAAGTTTGATTGTTCAAGTCGTCACCGTTTTTGACATCTCTAGGAATCAAGGATTTTTTGTCTCGGGACAGGAAACGGACAAACAGAATTGTTCGATGACAATGAAAGTTAGTATTTCTTAACCATTACACAACAAGACTTTACTGGCTATCAATTTATCTTACATTGTCAAACAAAAACAGTAAAACTCTTAAACAACTTGAATTGTTTGAACTCTTCCGGTGTGGACCGGAAGTGACGGTTGACAAAATGAGAGCGGTTAAACACCTTGTCTATCAAATGTATATCATATATGTAAGTTCCGTCTCTTTGTCACTTACAGTTTATGAGATCTCGCTGTAATAATATTTGTTTTAAAAAGACTACCTGAGATATTTGAGATATCTCACCGGAAGTAATTTTTTGTTTGTTTATTAATCATCGGATAGATGACAAATGAAAGCGTTTATAATTATATTTCAATTCTGTGTTAAACAAATAAAATGCGTAAAAACATAATTTTTGAAGTGCTTCCGGTGACGACCGGAAATAACGACGAACAAAACAAAATAGTTAAAACATATCTACAACTAAAGGTCTATCATCCATCAAAGTTTGGAGGTTCAAGTCTTACTCGTTTCTGAGATCTCATTGTCCATAGCTTTTTACCGCGGGACAGGAAACAGACGACCGGAAATGAATTTTGAAAAAATGAAAAACAACACCTGGAGATATTATCATTCTCTATTAGTTCTGAAAGTTTCAAGAAAATCTATCCACTCATCTCTGAGAAATCTTGTGGACCAAAAAAAGGGGGGGGGGAAATAATAAGAAACATTAAAATCACTATAAGGTCTTCCGTTAGAAACGGAAGACCTAAATAAAGTTAACAGAAAAGGTTTAAGATCAGCGCTACACATTGTGCAATCTTTAATTAATAACACTCAAATAAACTTTATTTTTACCATGTACCCTATTTGCATAGCGTTTTCTTAATCTTACGAAAAAAAACATCATCGACAGAGAGCATGTGCAGCCAGTATACATACACTCTAAGCATAAAACAAATGTGTATTACAGGTTTAATTTCATTCATTTGAACATTGTATTTTCATTAGCATTTTCTCATTGATACAGATGAATACCTTACCTTGATTACACAAAATTCCTGTCCATCCTGCTTTACAGCCTAGTTCACACTGTCCAGTAGACCTGTTACATATATTGTCCATGTAACAATTATTGCTGCATGTGTAACCACAGTTCTCACCATAAAACCCTGGTGGGCATTCTAAAACATAAACGAATGTGTTTTTAGCAATCCTATTGATGTTTCATGCTATCAAACATTGTTAATATTTTATTTTCAGCGGGACATACTTTCGTCTATAGACAAACAATATTCATTTGTGTTGCATATGTTTTGAAAAACGGTAAGGTATCAGGCTTATCCTTTAATGCCCTAAAATGTTACAATAATGTTGGAGCACTTGCCTGCTATATTGTCTCAATGTTCATTACAATGTTGATTGGTCTCGTTAGTCGAAAAAGAAATATGTTTTTCATAATTTGAATGAAATAGGTTGGACGTAAACTAAAAACTATTGGACGTTTTTTTTTATTTAACAACAAAATACCCTTTTCTATTGAAAATTCATACACAAATTCATATTTTGGTAGCAGCATTGCATCTCCACACCATATATGAGCAATACATTTTGTTCATTAGTTAGATCTTTTGGAACCAGGTGTTAAGCCTCAGTCACGCATGTACATGCACACCAATAACCACGGTTTCTATGCGAGATCTTAAACCGAACGCTGATGTTGCTGTTGACTAAAGAATTCTGTAGGACTTGCACGTCTGAAGTAGAAATATTCACTTGTTTTTTTTCATTACTTGTAGGTTCGTCTGCAAGTTGCTTGTGCTCACGATTAATATAAAATTTCAACGAACAGTAAATGTACGTCATACTTTCGTCATGCGCGCTTCAACTACTTCTGATGCGTGCCAATCGCCAATTACAATATATAAAAATATAAATCTCCTTCTTAACACAAAAACAAGCAAATACAAAACGTTCTTTTTTGACAAAAAGGTGGAAAACAAAAAAAAAACCAGTAGAATACTAAAAGTTTTTGTGAGTAAGGTAATTTTCGTTTGTAAACAGATTATTTTCTCCATTGTGAAAATGTTGATTATTATCTTTTAACTTTTTTTCATAATGATATCAAAATCAGTAAACCATTTATTTAAAATTTGATTTAAAAAACGAATGCATTGTAAATAGTGTCAGCATTTAGTGATAAAAGCATTGACAGTTTTGTCATAGATTTTCGGAATATATTGTAAAATTCATCAAAATCTTGACCATATAACATTTGTCAGGAAATTCATCATTTGATTATCAATTAGCTTAATTTAGGTATTTGCACTGAGTTTCTTCTAAATTTAAGAGAAATTCTCAATATTCTGTGGTATCAGATAAAAAGATTTTTTTTTTCAAAATATTCTTCATTTGTGTTGTCCAGGTTAGCTAGTCTAATCACCAAAAGCAGCAATTATAGAATAATGTTGTTGTTTTTTTCTTCGAGTTCTTTTGACGTTTCAACATTCACTTGCTAACAGTAAATTTATTTCAATACATGTCTAAAGAACATATAATTAATGTGAAAATAAAAAAAAAATGTTCGTGCAGCTGTTGCAAGGCACAGGAAGTTGTCTTTACGATTTACCTGCAAGTGATCTACAACGCAAATGTTATTAGTGCCGTTCGAAAGACAAAAGTACGTATGTTGCACGATATTTATAAGTCCTACATGTACAGACCTTGCACGTTAGGAGAGGCGAAACTTCTTTAAAAAAATTGTACGTAACATATACGACTGGCAGGTCAAACGTCCCCTTGTCTGTCGTTTTACTCCAAAATACTTCAATACGTTTTTGAAAAGCTACGATCAACCATGGGGGCCACGACTAGCAAAACCCATAGCATGCACTATCTCCTATCCCGGGCTGTTGAAGAAGCATATAGGCAATCTAGCGTCCTATTTTAACTGGTATATTCAACAGTGAGATTGAATAACTGAGTTGAATCAGATCCGAAACTTAGTATTATCCTTTGAAATAGCTGTCAATGCACTAAAATCGGGTAGTTTATTACTGCCATATTGTTGCATTATCCCGTGAGAGTTATAAATAGCTTACGTATGTTTCTTAAAATAAAATGAGTCTTATCAACACCGCTGTTAGACTCCTACTTTCTCCTTTATTAAATTGTTCTAAAAAAAACCTTCCCAACATTTATTGAATTTGCACGGAAAACGGAATGTTGCATCAAAATAACACATAAAACAGGATTCTATCAGCACTTTTTAATTCAAGCATTAATCAAACTATCGATGCATGTAACATTTGCAGTTCAATATAAACGGGGTAGTGTTGTTCTATTCGGATTTTTATATCATAAACAACGACAAACGAAAGCCTGACCGAAAAATAAAAGCAAATGTACATACCTTTTTAGCGAATAATTGATAAAACTAGCATCTCTCCTAGAATTCTGTTCTTCAATTCTCAATAAATCACACCATTATACTTTATTAGAGTTCTTAGATAACCTAAATTTTGAAGTTGTTTACGATGCTTTCCAATCAAATTTACACGATATTTAACCTTCAGTCATGACGTCATAAATGTTAAATCTACGTAATACAATCTTATTTGTGAAAGAAATTGTCTTCAGTATTTTTAAATCTGTCTTTAGTCTACGTTTCGTTGCTTAAACATCTGAATATGCACATAAAAAAACAATATTTGATGTTTCACAAAATTCCATGTAGCTCAGATTCCATATCCTACTTTTACCCCGAGTTACATCTACGGCCAGTTGTGACTGTAATCTGTTGTAAAAATATTTCCAATATGAGTTTACTTAAAAATAGAATTCAATTCTTCTATCCATCAAGAAGACAAATCGAGCTCATTCGGGGTCTGAGTCTACAAGTTCATGGCAAAAGTTAGCAAAGCAAACTATATATATCCAAATTATGAGATATATGGACACAGGGTCAGGGGTTTCGGTGTTAAAATAGGACCTTATTGCTTATAATGTGTAACTCGATTAATGTTGTTGATAGACATACTCTATATAGCAAAAGCACAGAAAAACTGTTTTTATGAATTTCACAATATGATTTTTGTTTCGTCTAATATAAGACCTTCTTGGACTTCGAAGATGTACTAGTACGGTTGTTATATATACATTATATACTATTTTAATTTCCTTTCATCTTGATCTAATGGACAATTAATAAAATTTACGTTTGACAAGTCGAAAACTAGAAAAGATTTCTTCCTTAATAAACATAATACTAAACCTTGTTGGCAATCTGGTCCATGGTAACCTGGAGAGCAACCATCACACTTCCCTGAGGTAATGTCACATTCATCTACACAATGACTGGAGCATGGCATTGAACAGTTATTCCAAAAATGTCCCCAACATCCTAAAGGCATAACAAAAGCATTAAAATAAAATGTGTCATAACCGAAATATAGGCTTAGATATGAAAGTAACTTATAACATCCCTAATCATTGATAGGACTGAGACTCACCATAAACTTCTAATTCACAAAGCTCATTATATGCGTAATTTGAGAAGTAACGAGGATAATAAACATTCCATTTTCTTTCGTTGTAATAAATGACGTAACGCCCTCGCACCGAACATTGGATTGTCTGGCTTAACGAGGGCCTTCCCGATATGGTGTGGTTGTGGTGGAAACAAAGATGAGCGCCCTCTATGGACATTGTATTGGACACGTAAAGAAAAAATCCTGCCATGCGTTTGACATAGTAGTTTGGATCTGGAAAAAAAGAACAATACAAATGTAGATTAGTTTTATCAACACAAAAATCAATTCGGAAGGATAAAAATGAAAACTTTGTTAAAATTAAGAAATAGGTATCATTTTGGATGTATATTGGGATATAAATACGGGTTGTTTACGTGATCAAATTCCAATAGCCCGAAGGTCTTAATGGAATATTTGATCACGTACCAACCCGTATTTATATCCCAATATACACCAAAAAATAATACCTTGTTTCTTAAATTATAATTGTAGCAAATTATGACAATAACAATGCTTCACACTTTCTTATTTTGTGATGACCTAAAACGCCGCTTCGACTAAGATGACAAAACAAAGGTAGAACAACAATGTTGCTAGTGTTTAGTCATCATGATAAAGAAATTGACACTACTTTTGACAAGACAACACCATTTTTTTTAGAATAAAGTGAAATACCAAAGAGAATTTACTTGTATAATTAAAAAAAAAAAAAACGATTGAAGCTTGGTGGAATACTACCACTTCTGTTGAAGTCGCAGAGCGGTTGTAAATTTGAAAACAAAGTGATTAAAAATTGAGTTAGAGTCTACAAACTATAATGCAGAAGTAGATTTAAAAACATAATGATTTTCCTCAGGCAGTATAGGGAAAATCAATTTTAACTTCTTTTTACAGAACAAAACAGACAGAGAAGCAGATGGAGTTAAATTTGACCGTGATCCGTGAATGGACTAAACACCAAAGGGCTGTGATATTACGTTTGCGATTTTAATCGAGGCTTTTTTAAAAGTCAGAAATGAATTTTATCTGATTTAAAATCCTTTCACAAATTGCGATTGTAATTTTCAAGAACACTTCGTTCCAATATCGATCCATGTTTCATAAACATTAATTTTTTTAAAGGCCTATCTTACGTGAATCATAATTAATGTTATATTTTGTAAGAAAATGAATGAATAAAACTAACAAAATACAGATACGTTTTTCTCATTTCGATATTCAATTGGTGTTTCAGCAAAGCCGGTTAGTTTGAGTATAAGGAAAAAGTATGTACCTATATGTAGATTAGTCATGCACTACTTTGACCTCTTGGCCCATGCTGTTGTTATGCAGGAATAACAGCAGATTGCGCAAAAAGTGCTATATAAGGACACTTTTTTTTGCAAATGTAAATATTGAATACATGTAGAAATGATAATCACAATTGTAATGAATGTTGTAAAAGTCAGCATTGCGTAATATATTGTAAAAGCAACGAGGTTATCCCCCGATACTTTGCCTCTGTGTTTCACTCCAAATGATTAACTGCATTTTTGTTTTGATAACAAAAGAAAAAACGTTTTAATTTTGATTATTATATCTATAGTTAGGCCTAATTTCTGTAATCATGTTAAAACAATTAGTAGGGACACTATTAGCAGATGGAACGGCAAGATTATTATAAATACAGTACCGATCAGAACCAACCTAATACCAGAGCAGACTAAACCCCGGGTTCTCCTCTGGGATTTACTTGAAGTTTACTCTGGGTCTGCTTTATTGAAAAATGAGTCAGCTCTAGGTTAACTTTCGAATTCCAACATGGTTTGCTTTTCGGAGTCGACTTTACGCACTTAAGTGTGAAGGAGACACGTCTTTCATCTTACTACCTATAATTCTTGCTTGTTATATCTTCCGAATACAAATGTAGCGTCATTGTATTTTAATGCGTTTATTTGTCAGAGATCATTTCAGATTTTTTTTTTTTAAATAACAAAAAACCCATCAATCATTACACAATCACATATCGTTGATTTGTTAATGAGTTAAAATAATGATACTGTAGTGGAGAGTTCCGTAAATATACAAATTATCAAATAAAAACAAGTTAGATTTTTAGGTTAAAATAATATGAACTAATTTGTGAGATTATGTATAAGCAAAATAGTTGTCGAAAAAACAGACGAAGAAAAAATTGGGGAGACTTGTTTTAGTGGGCGGGGGGGGGGGTAAGCTTTCCTGAATTATTTATCTTAAAATGATACTTCAAAAAAGTAATTATAAGCATGATTTGGGGAAAATATGTTATATTTTGTGAAAGTACTTCAAATGTGTTTTCGATGTTTTCAATCTCTAAACAATAAGACAATCTATAAGTATTGACTTAAGTGTAACACTTCTTAATGATTCTGGAGCCTGATTATCAATTTAAGTGTGCTTACGCAAGTAGTATGTTTATTCATGCTTCATATTGACGTGATTTTTTTTTAAGATTTGAACATTTAAATCTATAATATGGCTTTTTTTTTTAAAATAGATCCATCTTTCATAAATTCATATATACTGATAACCCCTAACTTTCGGGGGGTATTTTGTTATTACAAATGCTTATTAGGTGTTTAAAGATCCCTGTTATAATTTTAAAAAAAATGTTGTTAACAAATATATTCTGCGTTAAATTTGTACCCCTCTTGTTAATCTTGGTAATAAAAATATTACTTTAAACGAACTAGTCCTGGAATTCGTCTATGAGGTCTTTTCTTGGTCAACAGACCAAAAAGACTAATGCATATACACGTACATGCAAAAACACGGTGACAATAGGTTCAATTGAAGAACAATTGAAAAAATGTACCTAACAAAAACCACAATGGTTACATACTAGTTTTTTAAAATGTATCTTTCCTATATCATATCATATTGAATACAACTGCACCCCCCCCCCAACCAGATTTGTACATACAACAATCAACATACCCTGTAGGTTATCCGTCCTGTAGTAAATGTTGATGTAACTGATACTGGCCACCTCCCCTAAATCTACCCTCAACGTTGCAGTGTATTTTCCACCATTTGAAATCGTACACTGGCCCCCTTGTGCGCTTCGATCAGAGTACAAACCGTCTACAGCGTTCTCACTACCGAAGTCTTTATTTTCATCAGGCCAAGGATACTGTTCCCAAACAGGTTTTTCAAATGCAAGGTTTTCTACACGAAAACAATAACACATTAGGAATAAGAAGTGCTGGTAAAACTAATATTTGAGAAGTAGAAACAAAACTACCTGATATTAATTCAAACATGACAAATTCGTCAAACATATTCATGAAACATACATACATGTATGTAAAAGTAATTAAAGTATTGAAAAACATCGGTTTTATTCATTTGAAGATTGCTTTCATGATTTTATATGTGCTTAAATTCATGATGGATGCTGTTTCTATATAGGCTGTTACTTATAATATTTTTATTATCACCCAAAAAAGCTTAACACATTGGAGTGACGTTTTTTCATACTAATTGTTAGACCATAATTAATCACCTAATTGACTACGGACTTTTCCGTTTTTTCCGATTACGACAAAGAGCACACGAGTCAGCAGAGGATGCTCACTCCTACTAGGCACCTGATCCTACCTCTATCTTTTTAGAGGTCTGTGTTGCTCTGCTTTGAATTTCTATTTCGTTTTATGAATTTTTTAAATGGTTGACAATTTGTTATTGTCATTTTTTTTATTTGAGTGTGAAATTCAAACATCAAATCATATTAGAATGCTTTATTCTGAGGGTTTAATTGCAATTATAAACTCAATCGGCTACATGGTAATCGAACAAAGAGTGGGACATTTAAACTGTAATTATTGTAGTGTCTGATTTCATGTACGGGGTTTTTAAAGGGGCATGGTCACGATATTGGTCAAATTCTATTTTTATTTCTTTATTATATACAATGCTTTAGAAATGCATTTTAATGCCCAATAAAATGTGAAGGTCATTCGTAGAGTTATAAGCAAGACACAGGGCTCGCAATTCTCTGTCGTGTCAAACAGGCTCGTGCCTGTTTAAATAGGTTCAATATACCAGTGAAAAAAAATGCCAGCTTATTTGTCTTTTTTTATTTATTATAAGCACAAATGAACAATTCCTTCGTTTAAAACATTCGGTTTGGATTTAAAACTGAAACTTCTACTTCAACGTTTAAAATGAAAACAAACGCTTTGTTTATATAGCGAAAAATTTCAAGCTCTATAACTCGATTATAACTCAACAAATGACAAATTTCGGTTGCCTATTAAAATGCCTTTCTGAAGCATTGTAAATATTAAAATCGGAAAAATAATGTTTGACCAAAATCATGACGATGCCCCTTAAATAACCCCTGGCATCATCACGTGGGGGTCTTTTATAGTCTGCAGCCAGAGATTCTACACAGAACATGTGTTGATACGAAGCGCCCGGCGAATCAAACGGTACCTACAAATTATTGGTGACATAGAAACACTTTAATGGCGTAAAACGCGCGGCCCTGGACCTGCTGGATATTCAGAAGATTTCTCTCATAGAAAATAATGATTGTAATACGCTTAATATGTTTTTCATTATTTAAAAAAAAGAATTATCTGAAATATTCTCTGGCAAATAAATGCATTTAAATCTTATAAATTTAGAAACTGGATGGATTTCTTTAACAAACAACAAACTCTCTTTTTATAAGAAAAAAGTTTATATGCGTTCGGCCCAACGGTCACAATGTTTACATATTGGAATAAAATGACAGGCATGTTTTCTTTTCTTTTTTACAAAAAAAGTGTGAATTGAAAGCGAACTCACCCATTGCATATACGTGGACAGCGAACGATAAAATCAGAGTGATGTTGATACTCAGTACATTAACATACATTATTCCTTTGTAACAAAAATGCATTGAAAATAAAAAAAAATGAATATTAAAATATATTTATTCAAAATGAAAGTACAACTTCATTGTAAAATGCATAAGATTTTGTTTGCAATCATTTTGTATTTCACGGTGTAAATGTAAATATTCAACTTAATAAATAATGAAATGTTTATCTAAATTATGAGGTAATCATTACAAAATTAAGATAATAAAATCTTACTTTTCTTTCCAAATTGTCACTCTAAACAGGATGTTGATTAATACATAACCTGGTTTTTTTTTCAAATTCCTTTGTTATACAAAAACAAGGAAGTCATACACGCACCACGGTCTATTTAAACCCACCTTGTATTACACATTTAAATTCAAGATTGTTTATCGATAAGTTTGCTTGCTTAAGGAAAATGAAAAACGCTTTAAAATAATTGACTGAGAACATGTTAAAACAAATTAGAATACACTTTTAAAGTAGTTTACTATAATGAATATGTACCAGTAACACTTAAATTTTTTGTTTTCTATTTTAAATATTCAATCTTTTCAATCTGCAATGCTACATATTTTTTTGTAAAAAACTTGTTATAAATTATAATAAAATGATTATCATGAGATAGGAATATACATGTAACTAGTGTATAACAATTTGAACTTTCATCTTAAATGAAAATTAAAAAAAAAAAAAAAAAAAAAAAACTATTCGCAGCACACCTCAAACAAAATACAAATAAAGTGATATCTAGATCTAAATATTGGGTTCAAAACTATTTTTAGCCTGTTGTTATCTAAAAACTGCCATGATGTTTGTTTTATTTCAATACTTTACTTTTCTTTAAGGTATCAGATGTACAATTGACCCAAAAAATGATGCCTGGTAAGGTATATATTTTATGTACTCGTTTGATAGGTAAGGGTATGTAGTTTTTGAAAAAAAAAATTCCCGCAAAATCACCATGAGGAAGTTAAAATAGCCCTGCAAGCCACGCACGGTAAATACTTTTTTCTTTAACAAAAACATTTGTAATCATGATTAATATTTATCAAATAAAAAATATTAATAAAGATAAAGGTTTGAAATAGATTTCTTCCCTTAAACAATCTGTTTTCTTCAACTTCATACTGTATTAAAATTATGTTCACGAGATATATGTAGTTCAAATATTTGAAGGATTTCTTCAATACGTAGATGGTTTTGCTGCACACCTTAACAGTGATGCATTAATTTGCATAACTGACAATTTTATCATAAGTGTTAGATTTTCCAACTTCTCCAAGTTCAGTGTAATGTTCGGATGTGCCATTATCTGCAATAATAAAAAAGCCGCATTTATGTGTATACTGTTGAAGTTGAATAACGATCATAAACGAAATCAATCGATTTAAATAAATAAATAATCGAAATTGATTTTTGAAACCTTGTCAAAATTTACTAAATTGTAATTTTGTAGTAGGGTAATTCCAGACATCATGGAAAATCAACATACAAACAATTAATAACTAGTAAAAACCACACCAAAAACGCTGGCACTCTCTCTGGATATACCCAGTGTTTTAAACTCGTCAACAAATTACCTAGACACATTACATTTTTTAAAATTACTACAACAATCCATTAAATATCGATGTATTCAGGATGAAATAGGTAGTGTTCAATTATACGCTACTTTTCAAACAGTTTATGAATCATATTCTTCTGCAAAAAGCACTATCCTAATTACTATCCAAAATTTTCCGGATTTCCCATTTGGACAAAACATTAGACATTTATTTGAAAAACCGTAAACTATAGTTTTTAATATTTTGAATTTGTATGAAATAATCACATCACATACATTTTAAATATTTTAAATATTAGTTTTAGCTTCAGCTTTATCTTATATGTATGGTACATGTAGCATGACACATGATCAAACGTACCTTTTTCTATGTCTTTTGATTTCTGTTTTTCTTCTCTACAAATATTTATATGGTAAATATAAATTTGTAGGTAAAGCACTTCATATTCAACTGTCATCACTTGAAGCCTTATTTAAAGGGCTATAGGGAATTTATGATATTTAAAAAAAAAAACAAGAAATGTTTGTGAAACACTTATGCCCCCTCTCTTATACACATATGCAACAGAATAATTGAAAAGAGCAAATAATTGGAATATATCTAAGTCTAAGAGACATAACTCTGTACTCGATCGTGCTTAAAATCGTACATGACCTAGATACTTTCATGATAAATCTTTATAACAAATTTTATTTCAGTAGGTATAACCCATGCATAGAAAATGAACGGAAACTGTAAAAATGGATTCTTTCTATGTTTATGGGGCATATATCTATCAACAATTGCTTAATCGTACCCAAAATTATTAAATTTCTTTTAGATATAATTATGATAATTCTTAATTCAACATTTTGTTAAAATGAGTACAAACACTGCGAAGAAAATGAACGGAAACTGCAAAAAAAGTGGGATTCTTCTAAGTAGAAGGAGCATTACTCTGTCAAAAATAGCTCGATCGTATATAAAATAAACCTTAGCCTAGATATTGTTATAATAAATCTGTATAGCATATTTTATAATAGTATATGTGTGACCTCTGCAAAGAATATGACCGGCCGACCGACAGACATACGGACAGCAGCAAAACAATATGCCATCCCTTCTTCGAAAAAGATGAGGGGATTAAAAATGACATGGAAACATTCATAATTTGGATACAAAATGATAAAAAAGCAAACTTAACAAACTTAAAAAAGCAATATAATATCAAATTTTAATTAAGTGAAAGAACTAAATAATGATTTTAACTACATGTACTAGAGAAAACAAATTATACCTCTTTTGTGTTTGGTGACCTGCAATGCAAACAAAGCATATTATTTTACACCTTATAAGTAGACTGTAATAAAAGACAATCAATTTCAAGTAAATCCAGTGAGAGTTATCAATTATTCATCATTCTGACGAAAACTATGAAAATTTGATTACCCATTTTCCTTCTCCAGCCAATAATGTTCATTACAATGGCTATCACAATGACAATCGTGAGAACAACGCCGATAACAATAGATGTGTTGTCACTACATTGTTGTTGGTCTCTGTATTTGTCTACAACAATAATTAACCAATTGTTAAACCAGTCATAATATCAAATCAACTCAAATTATTGTTCTATAAACACGTACTTGAAATTTAAATCCACATATTATATGATAGTTTTATCAAAAATGTAAATACGTTCGTATATTGTAAATTAAAAATGTATTTAAATATAAATAAAACTGATAAGATTTGTACATATTGATCAAAACATGATGTCAGGTTAGCACTTTTTAGCGTAGTAAACATGTCCTATGTATTCGCAGCAAATTGCATACCAATTTTCCAGTTTTAATAGTATATAAGCCGTTTTACGGCATTTTTGCGATGATGAAAACAAAACCCAAATTTTGTCAGATATACGAAAAAGAGTTTACACTTTTGATAAATATAAATGCGGTACTAGTCATAATTAAAAAATGATTAGTGACGATTTCTCATAAACGATAAGCCTTCAGGGTGAATTTGTGCATGTAGACAAAAATAGTAATTGAGAAAACCAGCATGCAGAACGAGGTAATAGAAAGCTTTGAATAACAGAAAATTATCAGATATTATCATCTGCATTTTATGAGGATGTGTCGATAACAATCGATGAGAGCTCTTTTGCAGTTGATCATTATTTTCATACATTTGACAACATATATAATTATAAAATAAAATGTCAAAATTATCCCTTCTTGGGTGCCTCTACTCAAAACATATACAATTTATAGATTCTAAGTGTTCGAGTAAGAGCTATACTAGTTTTACCATATTCAGACAATGAATATCGTACCAAACACATAAGCTTTCTTTTCCTTAATGAGTAAATATCTTATTAAACAAAGAAACCACATAGCTGTGGAGTCCATCTGTTTCTAGCAAGAAACCGGCAAGCATATTTGTTAACCATGAAGATTTTAACACGTGTTCACCGCTCAAATTGATCTCCAATATGAATTAAAATCTTACAGCGTTCTCTATCAACTGTTTCTTTCTTTCTGTTATCTTTGAATACGATATTCCACCGATAATGAACTGACTTTGTTTTCGTGTCGACATTTTGTTTACGTTCTAAAAGTAGTCTGTCACATCATGTGCTAATGAATATTCAAAGAATTTATTTCATTTTCTAAATCAAAAAATAAGGTTCATTCTTTAATCAAACGACATTTATTTGTACAAAATGTTAACTGAACGAACGTCAAACGAATTAATACGTTTTGCAGGCCCGTCGCATTGCGTCATATACCATGTAATAATATAAGATATAGATGAAATTGTTTAGCTAACCAAATAATGGTAACAGCCATATTGAAATGGAATATTGACAAGAAGCTATCGAAAAACAAACCATTTTCACAGAATGGACCGTAATATCCTGAAAGACAACTTAGGCATCGACCGGTATATGTGTCACACATTCCATTCAAACAGTTAGTTGGGCATATATGAAGACATCCATCACCATAACTCCCTTGACATCCTATCACAATCAAATGATCGAAGTAATTGTACAATGTCTGAACACTATTTAAAATAAAATTTGAAACATCAACTTGTGTACATACTCACCATATACCTCAACCTCACATAGTTCATTGAAGGCATACCGAGAAAGGAAACTTGAGTTTTGATCGCGACTTCGTTCATTGTAGTATATGACATAACGTCCGTATATAGAACAGGAAATATTCTGCTTTACAGACGGTGTGCCTCCAGATTGGTCTTTATAACAAAGATATCCCTGTTCTTTGAATGTTGTATTAGAAACGTAAAGAGAAAATCCTGCCATTCGATTTACAAATGGACCTGGACCTAAGGAAGACAAAAAAATGAATAAAAATATCAGATTACACTCGCCAATAATACGCATCCTTGAATTTATGTATACCAGTTTTGGTTTCCCTGCGTTGACTTTTTATTATCTCATGATACGCTGATCTGATTTGAAAATCAAGAAGCCAAATACCTAAACGGTCATCTAAGTACCATAGCCCATACAAAAACCTGTCGAGGAATCGCATATAACACATTTTAGTAAGTTTCATTCTGGAGAAAAAAGAAATAAAATACGTATTGACTATCACTATGCTTTAAGTGAAAAAACTTTTAGATCATAATAGAATGCATGACCTGATATTGAAAAGGTGGAGGACTCTGATAGGAAATAACTTTCCCACTTTAAATGGTGCAAAACACAGTTACTGTTTGATAAGTAACGTTATTGGGACGTTTTCAGACGAGAGAAAATCAAACCCCTACCTTTAGGGACACCAAAATTAATAGTTTTGGTAGATGCCTTGTCTATTATGATATGCAGTCGGTTTCTATTCAGATGTATAGACGACGTTTAAAATATTAAATGCAGTAACATATGATCATTTTGGCTACGCCCTTGCTTCATAACCCCTACCCCCCGGGGGATGAAATTTACGGTTGTGGTAGAGTGCTTTCTGGTCTACACAATAATGTTTTCAAGTTTTCTTACATAGGTGTGGGAGTAAAAAAGATTTTAAAACATTAAACAAACACTATATGACCATTTTGGCCCCGCCCTAGAGTCTAAACCCCTACCACGGGGGACGTAAAAGTTACTATTTTGATACAGGGCTTCCTATCCATATTTATGAGTTCAGTTTTTCTTACAGACGGAAGAAAAAAAAATTAAAATGAAATTTACAATCTAGCTTTATTAACACCAAAGATGCATCATAATAACTTTAAAAAAAATAAACCATGTAGTTTTTAAGAAAATAGAAATTTTAACAGGTAACGCACGACGACGGACGAAAACCAATCGCAAATAATCATCTACGTGATTCAAGTGACCTACAACATATCATGCAAAACCACATACTTTGGTTGTTCGTCCTGTAGTAGATGCTGATGTAACTTATTTTATATGCAATCCCCAAGTCTACTCTCCATTCTGATGTGAAATAACCCTCAGCATTGACTGTGCACTGACCTTTTCCTACGTTGTGATCAGTATTTAAACCATCCACTGCATTCTCACTGCCATAATCTCTACGTGGATCTTCCCATGGATGTTTTTGCCAGGTAGGTTTGTTCAATGCTAGATTTTCTATACGGATAAAAGAGAATGGCATTTGCTTGTAGATGAGGTCTAACACCAAGTAAACTGTTGAACTGGCTAAACTTCTATAGTTACATATATGTACTGAATCAGATGAATCATATCTGTTTATAGTCTAAAGTCAAAAACCTTCAACAATATCGTTTAATAAGTTTCTTAAGTTTTGAAGTTATTAAAAATAGATCATAAACAACGCTGTAGGTCGCTATTGTTCATGTCTTCAAGATATAATCTTTCAGAGTACTGCATTTGTTACCGGTTTTCTAATATCTATGATTAACCCGAAATATAAATTAATCATTTAACTAGGTAACATAGTTGCCAAAAATTTTTTAGTAAGATGCACTTTTAAAAGATATTCACAAAAGTGAGATATATGTGTTCTTCAATTAATATTATTTACTCTTACATGCATTAAAAAAAAGTATTTAGTAAAATTACTCAAAAGGTGAACAGTGAAGGTGTAAAGTAAAGTCATCTGGTTTGGTCGAGTGTAAAAAGAAATATATATATTCAAAATTGTTACTTCTATTTGTTTTAGAATGGCGGTGTTAATATTATCAAGTGCTTGTTATACATGTACGTATACCTTTCCTTTACTCAAATGAAACAATGCTAAAATCACTCTTACCTAAACAGTACACAGATGAGTACATTAAAACCGGACTGGTAAAAATAACAATCACAACGTAAGACATTATCATTCTGTCGATATCGAAAATCAAGAGCACCTGTGCATGGCGATATCATGTTTACGTGAAACGGAAGTATAACTAACAGTTTTTACCCTAATAGGTAATGTGATAAACAAATGTGAAACTACATGCATTTCCTGTCGTATTTCGCGTGATTTATCAACCTAAATTCCCACACTCATATGATACATTATTAACGTTCATTATTCACAGAATAAAGAATAAAAGAACTTATAAAGCAGGTTTTAAAATTACATCTAAATTTATCGTTTCCCACATATACTGTTACACACACACATAAGGTGTGTACAATCAGTAAAAGTATATTTAATCAAGAAAAAAACCATAATCATAATTTTTTCATCAATCAATAAAAAAAATATTAATCCCTTCTTCAATTTGTTTTTTGCTTTGTTTTGTTTTATTTGTTTTGTTTTTGTTTAAGTGTTTTTTGTTTTTTGTTTTTTTTTTTTAGTCTTGTGAAACAGTTGCTTTCCTAGGTAACATGTTGCTTGATGTATATCCACATAGAAAGTAAATACTATTGAATTTGACGGAATAAGGTTTATTTGTCGGCGATGAAGATGCCTTTTTGTCAACGAGCGTTTTGGATTACACCAGAAAAGCTGTAAAATTTAACACGTGGAAACTCGAACGGTGTCGTGATACAGTTTCGGTGATTTTTCACTTTTGGCTAAAAACACGGACATTAGTGTAAAATAAAGGTTGTCTAGACTTTGTAAGGGTAGACTATTTATTTTTCAGAATTTTAGATAGGAGGAAAAATCAGACGTACAAAAAAAGCGGTTTAACTTCCGCATTTATACATTTATACATATCCTTAAAAGATTATGATTAAAAAAAAACAAATTATTTCGCCACTGACCATACAAGAAACATAATAACAGGAAGCGATTAAAAAAAAAACAATTATTTCGCCACTGACAATACAGGAAGCAAATGAAATACGTCTTTTTGTTTAGACAGTCCAGATGTTCCATTATTGGTAATGTTTGACAATGAAGCATATTAACTAGTTTAAACAAACAACTTTTGCATATTTTGACAAGCTATTACCAAAAGAACAACTTTTTTCTAGCTTTTGTAAATTTCTTTGCATCGCAGAAATTACAAGCGCTTCTTTCCCCACACCATTTCCCATTAAATGGGAATATTTCCTTTTGTATATTTAAACATCATATTGATTCTATTGAAACGGGTATCTTCCAATTTAAACATGCAAAATCAATTACTGTTACTCATCGCCTATACCAAAAATAAAAATAAGCTATGTATACCTTCATAACTTTTATTGCTGAATATTTACATCTACCGAGCATAATTTCCTCTATTTCTTACGGAAACTTATAGTTAATTAATAGCTCTATAGAAACACCCAGACTGAAATATACACACCCTATTTATCGATTGGTCGAAATCTACAGCGGCTGAAAGTGAGAGGACTGAAATTGACACGCCCTGTTTATCGATTGGTCTTAACCTACAGTGACCTTAGTAAAATCACGGACTGATCGCAATAATCATGACGATGCCAGACTCAAAGTCTCACAGGATACGATTTGGCTGTTTCTTTTAGCTAACGTACTTTTGTACATTAACAGTAATTTAATGAATTTTATTAACTTTTTATAATCAGTTTATTAATTAGTTTAATAAAGATGTTAATATAAAAAATAAAATGCTTTTTTTTATGATTCATGCGGGTAATGAAGGTAGCGATCATTGCAGGAAAAATTTATTACGTATTTTTCCTGCAATGTCGCTACCTTCATATCCCGAATTGAATCACCAAAGAAAACATTTTTTTGTTTAAGTAATCTCAATGTTAAAAAAAACAAACATTCCCATCTGATCCTTTGTTTTCATACCGAGATGACAAGTCCATATCTAAACAACAGTTTACATAACAACTTTGGTTGACCCTTTTTGTAATTCAGTCTTTTTAAATGTCTAGTTTAAATTTGAAACTGCATTCATCTGAGTCTATAAGCTTTGCCTTAAGATCTTCAATAACAAACCACCACAATGATTAAATTAAATCTAAATCTAAATCAGTAATTTGAAGTGGAATACAAATGAAATCTGAAGTAATTTTTTATACCTCTTATATATAAAACTAATCAATATATGTTCATATATTACTTGAACGCACCGTTTGCTAATTAGAGGGCAATATTAACGTAATTCTTTTGTACACAATTTTTGTTAATGTTTATATCTTCCATGCTGAACTTCAGTCTACAACAAAATTGTAAATGTCAATTATAAGATTCAAGCAATAATTAAATATATTTATTCGTTATGCAAACAACATCGATCTTAGGCTTTGGTTTACTAAATAAATGATGTAGAAAAAAAATAGTGCCAAAAGATCAAGCTAATTATGTTCACACTCCTTTTTTCAAATGTTAAAAAAAAAAACAATTTAGAAGTGCAAAATTATCAATTCATATCAAATACCATCATCAAGATAATGACGACAGACATATCTATGTCTACGCGGTACCATTAGAAGTATTATTGTATTAGTAGTATCCTAAATTTCTTTGTTCTATTTCCCGCTGTTGAAGGAAATATTCAGCAAACCAAGAACATTTATACAAAACAATTGCTGTACTGCTTTATAAATACACATATGCATAAAAATACCAACCTGTACAATATAATGTAGAAGCAAGATTCGTTTATATAAGAGTTTCATATGTAAATTGGAAAAATAACGTCTTTATATAAAATACACATTGTCACATTTATTGATTATAGTAGATATTATTGTCGGTGGCCCTCTTAATGAAAATCTGCAACGCTTCATGAATCAGTTGGTACTCGTCCTGTAACGAAATAAGTGATTGCTTCAAAATTATTATTTACTATAATTTACACTGCACTAAAACAATATATTTGACCGTTGATTTTCAATAGCTTACTATAAGAGCAATGCAAAATGTACGACATCAACTGAATTAATTTTGATAATATTGGTTTGAACGTACTATAACAAATTTTCTTGAGTAACATCGGACAGTATTGATTATATTTATCAAGTTATGATTAAATTTATGAGAGCATTTACCGATATAAAAAACCTAATGTTACAGACATACCATAAGCTTAATTGTTGCAGTTTTTTTTTTTATTTTAAAATAGCTATAAGGACTATGCTGAGGACGTTTGGTTCTGTTGCTGTCTCAAAACATATATATTCAAGCTTTGATAGGCTCGGAATACAGTTTTTCAAAAGTAAATGATTCAAAGTCAGTAAAAAGTATAGTTTGATACCGGCTTATCACGATGACTGGATCGTCTGTTTTAATGTCCCGTGCAAACAATACAAAGCTCAGTATTTGAGTCACTGTCTTTGAATTGGTCGCTGTGAGTTTGTTCATTGGTTCAATCATATCAACGGACCATGGCTTGTCTCCATTCTTAGAAAAAATAAAAAAAAAAGCTGAAATATTTATAGCTATCTAAACATTATTTATTTTATTTTTTTACAGAAACTATGCACATACCTCTTCTTTTGTTATTTCGATTTTGGTGTTTTTGATTTCTGCTGTATGTTCGTGTTGTAGTTCAGTAGTGAGATGAATTAATGTTTTTGATCTGGTTGAAGTTGGCAGCCATTTTCTAGCCTGTGACAACGATTTTAAACAACAATGTATACAATTAAATATTTAAACATACTGGAACGGCTCCGCGATCATGAAAACCGGAAAATTGCGGGTTATTGAACAAATACCTTAATAGTTTCAATGCATTTAATTAAAGAAATGATTTCATTTTCTTTCTTACATTTTTATAGCTAAAAATTAGATGAACGTATATCTACTCGGTTTAAATTTATTAACTAAGAAAGCCTACTAGTGAGCCTAACGGTTTCCATTTAGGTATAATATATTTTTGTTCACTGAAGACCAAGATTTGTATTTCATTCTAAATACATGCATGCATGTAATTTATGAATAAGATATAATTGATTGTTACAAACTGAATGGTTTGTCAATGGTTTGTCAAAATCTTTTCAAGTAAACACGTTCAATACATTGATTCAATATCCACTGATATATAGGATATAAATACACCCGTAAATATGTAAGTTACCGTGGCGCAGAGGAAGTGCGGTGATGCTAGAAAACAAAGGGTCCTGGTTTTAATTCTCGCCGTGGGCGTTTCTTTCCAAAACACAATATATAACACCCCTTAAAAGGAATTTTTATTTCACGGGGAGGCAAAGATGTTTTTTTTTAAATGCGTTTTCCGTTAGTTTGCTATTATTGAAAGAATTTTTTTAACCCCAAATACAAAATTATCCCTCTTTTTTATATTTATGAAAATATACGTAAATGTTACATTATTATAAGAAGATACAGCTAATTTCAAAAAATGTCATATAGTTAAGCGGCTAGATAATGTCATCGTTAGCTGTCCTTTCTGAAACTGTCAACTGATAATTGATCAAATTTAGCACCAACATATTCTTAGAACGTGTTAATAATATCAAAAGTGTTTAATGTCTTGCAATTTCTTGTTTATAGACTGTTTTTGGACGAAAAAATATGAGATTTAGTTTGAATGTCACTGAAATACTTGATGAAATACTCTCTCTTCTTTTCACCTTACCTCGTTTTTACTTGTATACAGAAAAAAAGAAGAAAAAATCAAACCTGAAATTCCTTTTAAGCGCTGAATGATTTGTTGGTCTGTTACTAATTTTAGTCTGACTTTTCTGAAAAAATTCAGCTGCACTCAGAACAGCTAGTGGTGCTTTAAAAATTTCTTTTATGGTAACGAATATGGCCTAATATTGTTCCTAGATGAAAATATAACTTTTGAATATTAACAAAGGACTATATATGAGAAAGGCCTAACATTGGCCCTTCAAATGAATATCATGTATTTTTTTGTTTTCTTTGTACAGATATATATGTGATGTTTTTTACATAATGTTCATTTTAATTCAACAACCTACAATTTAGAAATATGACCTCGTAAAGACAACCTTTTCCCGCCATTTTTGCATTTTTAGCATAAAACAGCTTTGTTTTCAAGCAGTTTATCTTTCAGAAAGCTTGAACAAACAGAATATTGTACTCAGAGATATATCTAGCGAAGGCTAATAAGTGATAAAAATATTTTCCTTGTTAATGCACGCGCTCTAAATTGCCCATTCATAAAGAGATAAGAAAAGTGTCATTTTTTGATTAATTTTGATTGAATTATAGAAAAAGCGTCACTTCTGACGTCACATACCGCAAGTGAGTGCAAATAAACCAATTTTTTGTTTGTTTGTTGTAAAACTAAATGCATAAATCCTGATTTTGATAATGGCTAATAATTTTGATAGAAGTTATTTGAATTCATTAAGGAAAAAAAAATACATATTGGTACATGAAAACCTTAGATATCTTTCATATTTACATACGTCTGGACCATATTCAACCTGTTTCTTCTCATTTTCTTAACATACTCCGGAAAGTTGACTTTGCTGTGTGTTTTTCCCACTTCAGAAAGAGCAATATTGCAATATAAGTTCCTGTTCTCCCTATTCCAGCACAAAAAATATATTTTGCTACAAATTGAAGATGTATGTACCTTTTCAATGCAACATGGTTACATTATTTTTAAAACGTTTCTACATTTTTACAATTTTTCAGCATATACCTGGTTTTGTTTAAATTAATCTGCAACTTAATCATTTGTTCATTTACATATATGTTTGGAGATATGGATTTTACAAATACATATATAAGTACCTGCAGTGAACCAAAATCGGACCTGTTTTGCCGTCTTTCTTTGTTCCTGTCAGGTGGTCATGAAAAAATAAGAGACAAAGCGGATCTGGTATTCCGTGATCCGGCCAGGCAGTGTAATGATACTGAGTGATTGTTCTTCTGTCATCTTTGCTCTGAAAAAAATATATCTTTTAAAAAAATATGATATTCAAATATTATGTATTTAGAAAAGTTTAAAATGATCGATTTAATGAGGAAGAACTCGTAAGTTGATCAATTTTGTCTATAATCTATTTTGTATCTGCTTATACAATAACATATGTTAGAATCGATTGATTCTACATATTGCAACGTCTTTAACAGAAAATCAACGACAGTTCCTCTGACATATCTCATAAAAAATATATAAAAAACAAACTAGCAGAGTCATATTTAGTGTAAGATAAAATATATTTTTGTTACAAAATCGAACCTTTTTGTGGGTGACGGTAAGCTTCCGGACAATGCAAAATGCATATTGCTTTTCTTCCATTGGGTGTATAGAAAAACTACCACAATCCATACTTGTTTGAAATTTTGGCTAATATTGGACGCATACCGGTACTATTAAATGAAAATACATGTATATTATTCAACAGTGTTTTTTAAAGTCTCAAACAAAATTAAAACGGATTATCAAAAAAAAGAAATTCATAATCATTTTGTTCCCTTCTATGAGATTGGTCAACATTACAACTTGTTCGACGTCCTCTTGCCAAATCATCAACTGAAAGTCAGCCACTGTGTTTTGTTTGACCCTGCAAACAAAAATATAGAAATGTACAAGGGGTATTGACATTAAAAAGAAGCAGCATTACATTGGCTCTTTTAAAAACTGTAATATTGTGAGACTAAAGACAAATTAAAAACAGGTTTATTTATCTTATGTTGCAATGTACATTTTCTTTTTAGTAATACCCTGAAAAACCAAATGCTAGTAAATAATGCATAATCTCATTCTTTTTGAAAATCTTCATAGTATGATTTATTGAACTTTCATCAATATAATTGGCGTTGATGTAATCAGCACTGTTGTTAGCCAATATAACCCTTGAATGATCATCTATAAATGATTTAAAAATGATATTAAGTGAATATCTCAAAGAAAAACTATGCTTTCTGATGTATTTTATTCGGGTATGAATGTAGCGAGGATAATGAGAAAAATATTTCAACTGCAGCAGCGGATACACGAGCTTATTCAATCGATGATTTGGTTATGTCAATACGATCGAATTATTTTTAAAAACTAATATGGATACATGTCCAATACTCATTTGAGTAAAAAGAATGTTTGGAATCATTAAATCAATATATTTATTTTTTTATAAGCTTGTTATACTTTCAAACCTTAAAAATATTATATAAAAAGTAGATTACTGGATCTGTAAATGTATTTTTGTGAGATTTGATAAACAAATTGATGATTAATACACACACAGGAATGTTGTTTTAAATCTGTTCTCTGGGAGGTTTTCAGAAAGTCTCCCTACATTGCATGTGTATTTTTCTCCGTGAAACAATGTCTGAAATGGTACATTTATCAACATATATTATAAAGTACCAATTAAATGGCTATAAAGACAAACCAATATTGTTGTCCGCAAGAGCAATTTGTTCCACAGCTGACGTCTGAAAAATAAGGCTGTGGTTTTCCTTGCAATTTTTCAAGAAATTGTTGGGTTTGTTGTTATTATTTCAAACATATCTCGACCAAACACCGAATTTCGTGTTAATAATACAGTTATTGACTTTTCATTTCAAAGTTCAGATTTGGATAAGACCAGATAAAAAATGCTATTAAACGATATTGAACGTGAGGTAAATCAGACCCTGCAAAGTTATAGTTTCGTTTACTTTTTGTCTTCTGTCAGTTCCATTTTAATCAACTGAAGAGTCATTCTGTTTCGAAAAACTGTCACGATAAACGTTGCCTAAATGAAACACATGTAGCAGGCTTAATTGTCATAGTAATACGAATGAAACTTTACTTACGTATAATGGAGTACTTATAATTTGATGAAATTTCAAAACGAGTAAATTGTACACAAAATCACAATTTCAGAAGAAAGAAAAAACTACACACCGCATATTCTTTCTTAAAACCATTGTCCACATTCTTTGATTTTTCTTCAATAATATTTTGTATGTATGATATGTCAACATCAAGGAGGGGCTCTTCGTTCACATAAAAGTCTCCATAGGGATTGTCCTTATGTATTGCCTCATCGATATCAACATCTTCATGTTTGGGTCTCTACTTTTTCTTATTTCTGTCGGTTTCTCTTTTTCTTCAAACTTTTGTTTCGTCTCAGTATTTATTATACCTTCGTTTTCTTCTACGGGGATATCAATTGTCTGATACAAGTTTGAAAAGTCCATCGTGTTTGGGGCAGCTGTTGAATTGAAATTCATATTTTAATTTAATAGAGACGTCTTTTCAATTTCTTTTTAGAAAAAAAATGTTTAAACGCCTTTTTTAGAACAAGACAAAATATGCATATTTTGAAAGTACTTTTATTCAATCATCGAACATTTAAAGTGAGGAATTCCTTTTACTTTAAATATTGTATACATGCAGCATTATAAAGTTTCACTATAATGTCAATCTTATCTCTTTCATCAATTAACAGATTATACTCATGTTACAAATAATACGTTTCTTACCGTTTATATAGAACTAAAAATACAACAATAAGGATAATTATGATGATGGCTGCAGTAGTACCGCCGATGACTCCTTGCACATTGTTTGAAACAATATTGCTGAGGGGCTTTTTAATTTGAAATACAACATAGAGTGTCTTAGAAATACAAAACATCAAATGTATTTGAAAATAAACAATTTCTAGTACTTTCAGAACAAAACAAGATCATTTATAACATTATTTTAAATAAAAAAAGCTAAATATACCAAAAATATGCACTTAAACTTCTTATAGAAGCTTGCGAAAACAACGATAGTAAAAAAGTAAATTAATAAATAATTGAAAAAAAGACGCATATCCATCAATGAAAAAAGCAACATTGTGATTACAAACTATCAGTTCTTTTTAAATGTAGTTTTTCTCTAATATGTTGCACAGTTCTTATGAATTAATGATTCCATTGTTAAATGGAATTGTGATATTGTGAAACATTGTGAAATATATGCAACATTAAAAGAATCACAATCAAATTGAATACGAAATGCATGTTGATGTAATGATTAATGTCAAGTCTTATTTACAAACCTGGGAAAAAACGTTACAAATCCCCGTCATGTGGTTACATGAATAGTTGACACAATTTGTTCCACAGCTATGTGTGCAGTTGATGTCATAGAACGTGTCATCGCAAGCTTGAAAAGAACAATAAAATTGATGAATGTAATTTGTTTGCGATTGCCCACTTTATTGATATATTAAATTTACGTCTAAACCCGTAGACAAATTTTTTCCAACAAAACAAAGTAGTTATTTCGACGTTTTGTTTTATACGGGTTAATATCGTCAGTTTAAATGACAAATGTTATTAAGGTCTTCCGTTTCCAACGGAAGACCTTTCTATTATTGTAACAAGATTATTCTTATTTTTCTTTTTTTCCTAGACGCGAACTTTGAAGCTTTATATCGTACTCATTTCTGAACGGTTTTCTCTCAAATTCTCAGGGCTAATGGACTTTACAAAACACTATCTTAAGCAATTCAATATTCGTATATATTACCGGTGCTCCGTATAACGGCGTACAGTGTATAGATTATCATAATCTAATTGAATTAAGTACCATGAGTAAAGATTCCCATAATAATTAATTGCATGACTGTGTACATTGTAGGCAAATCCCTGGGTGGTAATTACTTCTAAGACTTCTTGTTTTCTGTTAACAGTGGTTTAAATAATTAAAATAATTACTTGTAAAAATATTTAAAATCGGATTTCCATAGTACTTACTTCCCGCAATTCATAGAAATGAAGAGTATATTTTCTGTCTTTGTTTACTTTTAATTTTGTTCATATAATTAATAAAATATCTTTCATTTAAATTGTGTGCTTCATTAATACTGACTCCGATTACCCTGAAGTCTTTAATTTTCCATTGGCTATTGACAAGAAAAGAAACACTTGACCATCCAATGAAAACAAATACACAGAGTTTGATTGATAGGTTCAGCCAGGTGCAGGTCTCAACCGATGTCCGAGGTTATGTGTGCTGCTTGTAGAAAGTCGAATGGTCTCAGGAAGAGTTATCGATGTAAATAAATCAAAATATGATCGTGTAAGTTAAAGTTGATTTAAGACTGTTCCAGTAGAAATCATGTTTTGCTACCTGTATTTAATATTTTTTATGTATAGTATGGTGTTCCGATGGGGCCACTTCGAGCTTTGCACTCTCGCCTTTAGGTCGAGGTGCAAGAGTGCGAAGTTGCGAAGGCAAAAGTACAAAGATGCGACGGCGAAGTGCGAAGATGAAAGTGAGAAGTTGCGAAAGCGAAGAAGTGATACTACTATCGCTCCTTCGCCATCGCAACTTTGCACTCTCGCCTTCGCATTTTCGCGCTTTCGCCTTCGCTTTGTTTTAATTTTGGAGCTCTTGATCGTTTAAAGACATTTTTTTCTGTATAAAAGGACATCTGAGACAGACTATTAACTTTTTAGAAGTTATTTTCAACAGCCTATGCAGATCCATAACTTTTTCTAGGGGGGGGGGGGGGTCGTTGGACCATTAAATTTGTCGGGGGGGGGGGGGGTCCGAGACATATTTTGGAGATTTTGTTATATATAATGAATAAAATTAAATATTTCGGGGGATGGGATCCGGACCCTCTCTCCCCCTTGACTGCATGTGTATAGTTATTAAAACATGTATTGAATTTCCTGGGGGGGGGGGGGGTGGGCTCTCCCCCTCTAGATCCATACATGATCAAGGAGTGTTGCATAATGAAATTAGAATGTTACTGTATTTGATCCACGGTAAACAGACAGCTGGTATGTATACATTATGGCGGACATTACATTTTATGTGGAGTATATAATGATTAAGCATAGCTAGCACTGGTAAACATATCTGTCACATACAGTACCCGCAACGTTATTTTTTACAAGATAAACGATAGGATAGGATTTACGCACGATAGGATAGCATTAACGCACGATAGAACAGTATACACGCACGAAAGGATAGGATTAACGCACGATAGAACAGTATCCACGCACGAAAGGATAGGATTAACGCACGATAGAACAGTATACACGCACGATATGATAGGATTGATACACGATAGGAAAGGATAAACGATGTTCATGATAAACGTATAATCGCTTTAAACTATATTTACGAACAAACTGATAAAGGCAGAATTTGAGAGAGAACACATACAAATAATGATTTACGTGGAATTTCCTTTTAGTAACAATTGCCGAGTTGTTAATCATCGCTGCATCATTTATAGAATGTATAAAAATGACCAGGTAATTTTTTTTCAACTAAATTTATGAGCTTTAATGATCAATAAATTTTCTGTATTGTTTAAATTGTTTTCATTACCGAACACCCTAGCCGATCGCCGCGAATATTTTATCCCGATATTAAATCACTCGGAAAATAGCGGGTTTCATAATATAAATTTAATTCTTGTATAAAGTAATATAAAATCTATCATAAATACATTTCTTTCTGTATTAGAAAATGATGCATTAAAAACGAATTATTACAGACAAGTTGAATAACTATTTACGCGGATACACATTCCTCGTACGATTTGTTAACATTGTTTTCATTACCACACACCCTAGCTGATTGTCGAGAACATTTTAGCCTGAAATCAAATATCACACGGAAAATAACGGGTTCAAAATACAACTCGGGTTTTAATTAAATATAAATTATATCATAAATAGTTTTGATTCAGTAAAAAATGATGCAACAAAATTATATTGCATAAAAGTTAATGTCTACGCAGGTATACACTCTGCGTACGATTTAATATATTTGATACACAGGTAAATATGTTACCTTATTCCTAAGAACTTCTTTTTCATTTTCAATTTTAATAGATATGATTTACATATAATATTGGTTAATTTTGATCTAAAAAATAAAAAAAAATAGTATCCTGACGGAATGTTGGATAGGATTTTACAATTCTTGTTCAATAAATATTCGTATACGGCGCACCAAACGAGTTGCAACTTAGTAATAAATTTACTTGCTAATGAAAAGGCACGAAACGATTAACACGATAGGATAAACGGAAGAATTGTTAAAATTAAACGATAAACCTGATATGATTAACGCACGATAGGATAGGATTAACGCACGATAGAACAGTATACACGCACGATAGGATAGAATTAACGCACGATAGAACAGTATAAACGCACGATACGATATGATTGATACACGATACGATAGGATAGGATTGTAAAAAATAACGTTGTGGGTACTGTATACACATTAAAATATTTATAAATATTCATAGCACAATGGCCTAGCGCATGCATACCAATAATATCATGGATTAATCGGAAAACCTTGGTGAGTACGGTGCCTGCATTGAATTTTATGTAATCGACCGAGACTTTCTTAATGCTTTAAAAAGGCGAAAGCAAAAGTGCGAAGTTGCAATGGTAGTATCGCTCCTTCCTTGTTCCTATGGAACACCATAGTTAAGCGAATTTTAATATTGTACCAGTACTGAAACATCGTAAAAACGTTATATAAACATGTACTCTGTAACTAGTCGTCTTTTAATACATAAACCTTTCTTTTGTTTGTTAAAAATTAATTCAATTTAGTAAAAAGATAAGTATATCATTTCTTCTTGATTTTTTTTTCATGAAAATACCTACAAAAGAGTTTTGCCAATCACAAACAGTTTAAAGTAATGTGAAACACGGGCGTCATTTTGAAACAATCAAATTGTCAGAGATTTCAAAATGAAATCTGATGAACGTTTCACACAGTTCTCGCACGCTTTGCTCGAAACGATTTACACGCTTTGGTCGAAACGCTGCACGCTTTGCCAGAAACGCTAAACGGTTTACACGAAACGTATCTCGCACGTAAGTCGCACGCTTTTTTGGTGTAGAAATACGTTTCAGGGTCTGTAAATTTTGTCAGCAAACTTTTTTTAGAAATATTTAAATAAAAAAGTTATCTAAGAAAAAAGGTTACGTGTTTTGTAGGCGGTTCGGTTTTTAAAAATCACAATTCCTGACATGAATCATGAGTTTATACTTTTTAAATGCTTGTTACCCTTTGTAAATTTAACTCGCTATTTTTAAAGAATGTTTCAAACGATTACATAAACTCTGTTCGACAAATAGTTTTCCTATAACATTTTCTTCCTTTCTTCTTCAAAACACGTTTTATATACAGACTTTCAATCACAACACGTATTTAAAACAAAAGTAGAACTGAAAGTATAGTCATTATAATTGTTTGACACCATATCACATATATTTTCAACTCGCAGCAACAACGGAAGACCTACTCGTGGCTTTGCCACGAGCTATGCTCTAGTTCTTACTCTCATTACACGTGGCTCCTTTCTATCCTGGTATACAGCCTCCATTACACTGTCCAGTTAATCTGTCATATACACGAGTCGGGTTACAGTTTACACTTCATTGGTTCACACAGTCTGATCCAAAAAATCCGGCACTGCATTCTACAATAATTTTTGGTTTGTGAGCTTATTCATTTTATTCGTTTTATTAAACATTACATGTAATAATCAACCTTTACTAAGGTAAATGCATGGATTAAAGGTAATTTTGATCTTAATGTTTTATTCATATTAATCTCGCGATTGTTATTGTCATTTAAATTTAGAACACGTGGTTTTATTTGACCCATTCAGTTTCGCAGAAAAATTGTACATCGTGTTTATTGTCTATTAACCTAGAATCTAGGTACTTGTAGTCCAATATAAAACTTAAGTTCTAAAAATGATTGTGACAAACGAAAACATTGTTTTTCTCTGTCTTTGAAATTGTTAATATGTTTAGTAGCGATACCCCCTAAAGATTAATTTTTGATCCCCGCCTGATCTAGTAAAAGCATCATTAGTGAAACAGACTATACTATTTTATGCAGACTATTCCTTGAAAATGGCTCGATATACTAAGTTTTAATACAAAACAGACACCCATTCATTTATAAAAAAACAAAACATGGTATTAAAAGCATTAAATATATCTATAATCTAATTAAGCAACCAAATGTTTATATTTTCAACCACGTTTAAAGTGGTTGAACACGAACGATAATTCTGTTCTTAATGTCATTGTTTAGTTTTAATACCCGCTAGATGATGAAATAAGACATTCATGTATATCTCACTATGTTTTCATGTTTTAACAAAAATTAAAGAAGGATGTAGTATGAAAAAGACAAGTACTTACGCATTTTGAAAATCCTATCCTAATACTCATACTTCCGCTCGAAATTCCACAGGAACTGAACGAATCTTGGTGAAATTTCGTGAACTTTCATTCAAGTACCTCTGGATTTATTACATATTTATTACATACTTAGCAACGATAAAGTAAACATTCCGAATATATTCGCAGCGGTGATATAATATTTTGAAAAAAAAAATATATAGAATTGGACTGCTCTCTGACAAAAACGGGCTTACTGAAATTCCTTTTTATGATGTATAAAATTGAAAGAGAAGTTAACGTCATTCTGCTGTGTCATGCTTTCAGCACATTTCAGTATAAAAAAAATATTTAGAACGATTTTAAAGAAAGCGATGTCGTTATTAAATATTTCGTGCATAAATAGATTTCGAAATTGAGGTCAGCAAATATTTTCATAAAACAAGATGTGTGTTTTATTGAAGATATACTTTGACTATTATGATGAAGTCCATTGACTTACGGAGAACATTTTTAAGATTGTCTCCATTTCGATAATGTCTTTTAGCTGTTTCTTCGCCTTTGTATGCTATATACGTGAATATCACAAATCATAGAAATACGTATCAGTAATACAAAATTCACAAAATCAACCGAAGCCGGTATTTTATTAATGTTTGAACTAAACGAACCTTCTGAAAATCGCAATGTTTGGTTTATAAATGCAATTATGCATTGCCTGTGTATTTGCACGATGTACAAGCATAAGCACCCATAAGAATAGAACTTTAAGGGTATTTCATATTTTAACCATTGTTTCTGTTTTATTGTTTTTCATTGATTTGTCAATCGCAATCGTTCTTTAGTTTAACCTTTAATTACAATATAGATTGAAATACTGTTTACATTGTTTCAAAGAATAAACAAGGGGGTTGGAGCAAATTGAGAAACATATAATACTTAACGAAATTTGAGTTCTGTTAATTTGCAATTAACGTCGATATCTGATAAGCACTTTAATTTTTTTTGAAAAAAAGTTTGAAACAACCCTGCAATGATTCTAAAAATTGAAATAACTTCCGTTTCACGTAAGAAGCAGTTTCCTTAAAAACCCCACTGATTATTTGCAGAGTTTTAATGATGTTTAGATTTTTATATGTGTATTTAATTTCGGTCGTTTTTGAAATTCATTAGTTTATAGGTATTTTTTTTTGGATGTATATGAATGTCATTTATGACTTGCGACTTTTTAACAACATGTACATGCAAATTAGTTACGATTTGACGCAACTACATTATAACTACGTTTTACGTTTACATATGGCAGAGTAGTTCTCCAGATTAAAAAGAAAATACAACAATTAAATGTTACCTGCAATGTGGATATGCTTACCATTCCTTAGTAAGAATAATTGATGACACATGTATCAATTATATTAATATATGATATTCATCTAATTTAAATCAACATTTTTTTTATTCAAGATACGACCTGAGATGAATATTTCAAAAATGATTAATATTTTATATTTTTTTACGTCTTACACAGCTGATATTTATTGTAATAACGCATTTTCAGTCATCTAATTATAGCAGAATTTAAATGTTTAAATATCTGTAACGTTTACTTTGATCACACGTGTCTCCTGTCCATCCTAATTTGCAGCCTCCATCGCATCTCCCAGTTAACCTGTCACATATACTGGTGACGTTGCAGTTTACACTACATCTTTGCATACAGTTTTCACCAAAACGACCAGGATCGCAATCTGCAATAATATCCATTTATGTATAATTCATTAATAATATAAATATGCGTGGTCCACAGTGAGGTAGAATACGGTCGTTCCAAAAATATGTAACATAAATAGATTAATAGCATTAAATCTGTCAATGTTGTTTTTTTATGTTCAATCTTTCAATCAACAATATTTGGAGAGGTAAAAATTGTAAAACCCCGAGCGGGATTCCAACTTATGAATTAAGGATTCCTTGTAAACACTCTAATCCATTGCGCTACGCTGTTTAGTGACATTATTGGGAAAGAAACTACTTAATTAATTACACTTCATTGTATTGTTTATTTTTTTCTATAAACAATACGTCACAACGTGGAAGTGTTCCATACCACCATAATTGGCGTTATGAGTTGATACAACTTCTTCTACGATTTAAATTACTTCATCGCAATATATACAATAACTTCTGATGTGAAATAAAAGTTTTACTTTGATCACATGTGTTTCCTGTCCAGCCTGGTTTACACCCGTTGTCACATCGCCCATTAGTCCTGTTACACTGATCTTCTAAGTAACAGTTAATGCTGCATTTCTGACTACAATCTTTACCGTAATGACCTTGTTGACATTCTGTAGTTTGTTTTAAATTCATCATTAAAAAAGTAGATATTTTGAGCGTAATATATAAAAAGGAAAATGATATATAAACAAACGATACTAGATTATTACATGGATGGTACGTAATAATGATATGTTTAGAGTTTGTTTCACCATTTGAATCAGAATCACATCTAAAAACAAGAAACGGGCGACAACTCTTCAAGACTAATTCATTTAAACACACTTATAACAATCCGTACAAAATGTTTTATACAAATAGAAACTAGTTTTTGCAGATGGTACTTCTATTACATGTATAATGTTATATTGAAATAACTTATAAATCATTCAAATTCTTACGTTGGTTACATTCGCTTCCTGTCCATCCTTGTTGACACCCTAAAGTGCATTCACCCGTAAACCTGTCACATGCACTGCCAAAGAGACAGTTAACGCTGCATTTCTCTGTACAGTTTCTACCATAGAATCCTGTGTGACATTCTAAAATAGTCCTCTAAAACTTAATTACACGGTATCACGTTTTAATATTTTAAACAAAAAAAAAGCAGAACATTACATGATGAATTTCACTTGATAAATTAAAATTTCAATAGCATAAAGATCTTTCTTTTCAAAAACTGCAATGAGTTGCTTTTTAAGGTTTATATTCAGTATAATTTTAGATATTAAAAAAAATTATTCTTGTAGGAAAACAATTCCCATCTTTATATTTACTGTACGTTTTCATTAAAATTTCGTGTAAATACAATATTGTAGGGATTTGGGACATAATTTTATGTCCAGAGAAGATAAAATGGTCTTAAAAAATACCAATACTTTCATTTCTTTCAAAACCGGACTCAGAAAAAATAAAATAAAATAAAAAACAATTCGTACGTTGATTACATTTGCTTCCCATCCATCCTGTTTTACACCCTCCGTTACAATGACCTGTGAACCTGTCACACGCATTGGTATAGTAACAATTCACGCTGCATCTGCCCATGCAATCCTTACCATAGTAGCCAAACTTACACTCTGCATTTTTTTTAAACATTAAGGATGTTGTTTACTCATGGTTTGAGTATAATCTTCAATATCACATTTTGTATTTGTTCTAATCACAAAAAGTATATATATAATGATTTTTTTTACAAACTTCCGATTTTTTTTTATTAAATTACAAAATTAGGCTCAAGCAATAAATTGATTTGACGCAAAACAGGGGAAATTCTGACAAAATTTTGCACATTTTGTTTTCCGCTAAAATATTTTTGGCAGTACTGTAATATTAAAGTCAAGCATTTATATGTTAATCGATACCATTTTGCATATTTTCTGTTGGATTTATCTCACTCGTTAAGATAATTAATTGACACGCAATGTAAAAATATAAAATGCTTAAAACGATGAAAACACAATATCTCAAAAACTTGATCATTAGCCTTTTATAAATTTGTGTCAGCAGAATAAGGTTAATATAAGCAGTTTAATGCTATAAGTGTTTCTGTATTGTTATAATTCATTGTTTTGTGAAACTGAATAAAAATGGGTAGACATTTGAAAAGATATAGAGGAAATTCGGATTGATTTTTTTTAAAATTGTTACTTATAATTTAATGTTTTGAATCTTTTGGTTCCACTGCCATTCATTAACCATATTTCATTTTTTAAAGAGTTTGTCAATGCTAAATTTCATCGACAAAATACCAAAAAGTAATAAAAAATGATATAACGGTAGTCAAAAATCAAAATCAAGATCATTAAAATAGGCTGTTCTTGTCGCCCTTTCTTCGCTTAAGGTATTCGATGTATAACGACCACATTTTGCACCTAATAAATAAATGTTTCAATTTGCTTAATCATGATATAATTTTGAAGGTTTTATCAAAAAAAATTATAATAAACTTTCTTTTTATCAAAATATGAAATGAAAAGAATCATTTACCGCAGATATTTTGACAAAATTAAAAGTTTTATTTTTCCATAAAGGGGAGATAACTTTTTAAAATATTTTAAGGTTCAAAATGACCGGCTTCTTACATGTTGTCTGTCATGTGAATTTGTTTCATTTCACTTTTATAGTTATCTAGCAATAAATATTTAACTATTTTAAAATGACACAAAATTGTTCAATATCCCTTCATTATACAATGAATACCTTAATTAAAACACTAATTCTAGATTTCAAAAAAATACGTGAGAAAAGTTACGTTGATGACATTTGCTTCCTGGCCATCCCAGTGTACATCTGTTGTTACAATGTCCCGTTGAAGGGTTACATTGTCTGCTATAGTAACAGTGTACGCTGCATTGGTTATTACAATGTATCCCATAAAAGCCCAGCTGACATTATATAAATAGTGCCTGTTTGGGAGGGTAACAGTTGAAATTGACACCCCGAGAAAACCATTGTCAACCGACGCGAAGCGGAGGCTGACAATGGTTTTCGAGGGGTGTCAATTTCAACTGTTATCCTCCCAAACAGGCACTATTTATTTTGTTATACTGAATGTCTTTTTTAAAATTTTTAAGAAAATTTTACTGCCTTTATATAGGAATAACGTGAATTCTACAGCGAACCGTACGCGCATAATTTTCGCGCATGTAACATTTTTTAATGTTACCCGTTGCCAAGTGCGTTGCTAACGCTGAGGGTAATAGTAAATATTATTAACTGCGTCTTAACCAATCAGATTTCAGTATTTAACATGAAAGTATAACAATCTAAAATAGCATTACAATACATGTACAATCAATTAATATTTTTCTAAAATGTTTACAAAACAAAATATACTGAAAACTGAGACCTGTTCAAATTATGCATTATTGCATTGATCTGTAGGACTATCTTATATATCCTTATTACATGTAACCGCTTGAGTAAAAATAAAATAAAACTTAATTCTTACGCTGATGACATCTGTTTCCTGTCCATCCGGGTTTACACCCAGAGTTGCATTGTCCTGTAAACCTGTCACATCTGTTATTATCATGTAGACAGTTACCGCTGCATATGTACGTACAATCTTTCCCATAGTATCCGGGCTGACACTCTGCAATGTTCTTTGAAACATAAACACACATCATAACGATAAAAGAATGTTAATGTTTTTGTGACAAAGGCAGCACAAATAGATTATGCATGTCTTCAGATTTAATCAATTATATGCTTTTGAAAAAAATTCTCTCTCTTAAATTTTATTAATGAGAAGTTTATTGTTATATTTATTGTATGACTTTCACAATATTAGGAACATAAAGAATTTAAAAAACAAAGTTTTACGTTGATCACATTTGCTTCCCTTCCATCCTTGTTTACATCCACCGTTACAATCGCCTGTAAACCTGTCACAATTTCTGGACTGGAAACAGTTTTCGCTGCAGATGGCTGTACAACTGTTACCGTAATAACCCTGCTGACATACTGCAACATTTTTTAAGCATTGACATCAGATTAACGAATATTCGTTCTTGTTATGATTTTTACCACAAAGAATATCAAAATAAATAGCACTAAGAAAATATTTACTAACACAATTAAATAGGTCAAATTCATAAATGTAAATAAAACACCCTTACTACATGTATAACAATATTAATTCAGTACGTAAATGTAAGGGTATTAATAGGGCGATTTGGCCTAAATTAGAACTTTAAATGATCAAATAAGACTGTTCTCCTATGCAAACCAGCGTTCCCTATCTGGCGCTAAAATTGCATAGTTTTTATCACTACAACTATCTGCACAGCCAATACCATAGTAACCTGGCTGACATTTTACAATAATTCATTAGTCTTAATGGCTGATTAAAAAAAAAAACACATTTTGCATGATGTTCTATGATTGTTCAGTTTCAGAAATATAAGAAGATGCCTCTACACAATTTTAAGCTTTTCTGGCTAAATAGTCTTTAAAAAGATTTTTAAAGATTTTCTCTATATATTCCTATATAAAAATTAATCCCCCATTGTGGCCTCACCCTACCCCTGGACTATTATTTGAACAGACTTGAATCTATATGATCTGGGGACGCTTCCACTCATATTTGGGCTTTCCTGACCTAATAGTTTTGAGAAGAACACTTTTAAAGATTTTCTCTATATATAAAAAATTATCCCCCAATTGTGGCCCCGCCCTATCCCCAGGGACCATGATTTGAACAAACTTGAATCTACATTATCTGAGGATGCTTCCACTCAACGCTGAGCTTTCTCGGCCAAATAGTTTTTAAAAGAAATTTTTAAAAAGATTTTCTCTATATATTCTTATATAAAAATTCATCCCTCAATTGTGGCCCCACCCTACCCCCGGGGACCATAATTTGGACAAACTTGAATTTACACTATCTGAGAATGCTTCCACTCAAATCTGAGCTTTCCTGGCCTAATTGTTTTTGAGAAAAATATTTTTTAAAGATTTTCTCTTCATATTCCTATGTAAAAATTGATCCCCCAATTGTGGTCCCACCCTACCCCGGGGGACAATGATTTAAACAAACTTGAATCTACACTACCTGAGGATGTTTCCATTTTAATTTGAGCTTTTCTGGCTTAATAATTTTTGAGAAGAAGATTTTTAAAGATTTTACTATATATTCCAATGTAAAACTTGATCCCCCAATTGTGGCCCTACCCTACCCCCGGGGATCATGATTTGAACAAACTTGAATCTACACTACCTGAAGATGCTTTCACTCAAATTTGTGTTTTCCTGGCCAAAAAGTAGTTGAGAAGAAGATTTTAAAAGATTTTCTCTATATATTCCTATGTAAAACATTACCCCTCTATTGTGGCCCCACCCTACCCCCGGGGACCATGATTTAAAAATACTTAAATCTACATTATCTGAGGATGCCCCAACCCAAAGCTGAGCTTTCCTGGCCTAATAGTTTTTGAGAAGAAATTTTTAAAAGATTTTCTCCATATATTCCTATGTAAAACTTGATCCCCCCAATTGTGGCCCTACCCTACCCCCGGGGATCATGATTTGAACAAACTTGAATCTACACTACCTGAGGATGCTTCCATTTTAATTTGAGCTTTTCTGGCTTAATAGTTTTTGAGAAGAAGACTTTTAAAGATTTTATACAATATTCCTATGTAAAACTTGAACCCCCAATTGTGGCCCCACCCTACCCCCGGGGACCATGATTTGAACAAACTTGAATCTTCACTTCCTGAGGATGCTTCCATTTTAATTTAAGCTTTTCTGACCTGATAGTTTCTTAAAGGAAGATTTTTAAAGATTTTCTCCATATATTCCTATGTAAATCTTGATTCCCTAATTGTGGTCCCATCCTACCCCGGGGGACTATGATTTGAACAAACTTGAATCTGCACTACCTGAGGATGCTTCCATTTTAATTTGAGCTTTTCTGGCTTAATAATTTTTGAGAAGAAGATTTTTAAAGATTTTCTCTATATATTCCTATGTAAAACATGATCCCCCTATTGTGGCCCCACCCTACCCCTGGGGACCATGATTTAAAAATACTTAAATCTACATTATCTGAGGATGCCTCAACCTAAAGCTGAGCTTTCTTGGCCTAATAGTTTTTGAGAAGAAATTTTTAAAAGATTTTCTCTATATATTCCTATGTAAAACTTGATCCCCCAATTGTGGCCCTACCCTACCCCCGGGGATCATGATTTGAACAAACTTGAATCTACACTACCTGAGGATGCTTCCATTTTAATTTGAGCTTTTCTGGCTTAATAGTTTTTGAGAAGAAGATTTTTAAAGATTTTCTATATATATTCCTATGTAAAACTTGAACCCCCAATTGTGGCCCCACCCTACCCCCGGGGACCATGATTTAAAAATACTTAAATCTACATTATCTGAGGATGCTTCCATTTTAATTTGAGCTTTTCTGACCTGATAGTTTCTTAAAGGAAGATTTTTAAAGATTTTCTCCATATATTCCTATGTAAATCTTGATTCCCCAATTGTGGTCCCACCCTACCCCGGGGGACTATGATTTGAACAAACTTGAATCTGCACTACCTGAGGATGCTTCCATTTAAATTTGAGCTTTTCTGGCTTAATAATTTTTGAGAAGAAGATTTTTAAAGATTTTCTCTATATATTCCTATGTAAAACATGATCCCCCCAATTGTGGCCCCACCCTACCCCCGTGGACCATGATTTAAACAAACTTGAATCTACACTACATGAGGATGCTTCCATTTTAATTTTAGCTTTTCTGGCCTGATAGTTTTTGAGAAGAAGATTTTTAAAGATTTTCTCCATATATTCCTATGTAAAACTTGTTCCCCCAATTGTGGCCCCACCCTACCCCCGGGGACCATGATTTGAACAAACTTGAATCTTCACTTCCTGAGGATGCTTCCATTTTAATTTGAGCTTTTCTGACCTGATAGTTTCTTAAAGGAAGATTTTTAAAGATGTTCTCCATATATTCCTATGTAAATCTTGATTCCCCAATTGTGCTCCCATCCTACCCCGGGGGACTATGATTTGAACAAACTTGAATCTGCACTACCTGAGGATGCTTCCATTTTAATTTGAGCTTTTCTGGCTTAATAATCTTTGAGAAGAAGATTTTAAAATATTTTCTCTATATATTCCTATGTAAAACATGATCCCCCAATTGTGGCCCCACCCTACCCCCGGGGACCATGATTTAACCAAACTTTAATCTACACTACATGAGGATGCTTCCATTTTAATTTTAGCTTTTCTGGCCTGATAGTTTTTGAGAAGAAGATTTTTAAAGATTTTCTCCATATATTCCTATGTAAAACTTGTTCCCCCAATTGTGGCCCCACCCTACCCCAGGGGACCATGATTTGAACAAACTTAAATCTACACTACCTGATGATGCCTACACACAAGCTTAAGCTTTTCAGGTCGAACAATTTTTGAGAAGAAGATTTTTGAAAAATACTAACAAATTTTCAATAATTCTCAATTATCTCCCCTTGAAAGAGGGCGTGGCACTTCATTTGAACAAACTTGAATCCCCTTCACCTAGTGGTGCTTTGTGCCAAATTTAGTTGAAATCTGTCCAGTGGTTCTTTAGAAGATGAAAATGTGAAAAGTTTACAACAACGACGACGACAACAACAACGACGACGACGACAACGACGACAGACAACGGACAAATTATGATCAGAAAAGCTCACTTGAGCATTTGGCTCAGGTGAGCTAAAAAGGTTAAGTTTACAATACAATAAGTAGTTAAAGTTGGTTTCTGGAAGAACAGACTTTGAAAATTTTCTTAATAAATATGGAACAATTTTTTACTTTTTTAATCTTTAGTTTTTAAGATCTGTGTACAAACATAGAATTGTGAGTAAATCTATGTATCTTGCTTATAATTCGAAGCTTAACACTCAAATATGGTTAGTAAATAGAAATTTTAAATAATTAAACAAAAGAAACATGCACTATAACAAATAAAGAACACAATTTTTTTTGGTCGAAATGAGTCATATATATACATGTATATACCTACATATTTCTGTCAGCGATATCAAACTCTATTTAAACTGAATAAACTCGAGAAAATGCCGAGCATCTCAACAAAACCATTTTTGCATTAATCTACCATTACGCAAAAGATAATGCCGAATTACCGATAGAATGAATTGTATTTCAGTACTTTTTTGATGCATCACATTTTGCTTAATTTGCGCAGGTAAACAGTTAATTAACTGTTTGATTTACCGAAGTCTCTGTTTGATTTGATACGTAAAAATCACGAAATACAGACGATAGTTCCCAGGTTACAAAGCATAAATAATGAAAAGGAAACGAAAATCAGAACAAGCTAACACCAACGTCATTTGTGAAAACTGTCAACGCATTGAAACATTTAGCCTCAATTTACTTCACAAAATCGGCACAGATATATTTTGCATGTTTCAAAAATTTTCCTTCATACGCGAACTGTTGTACAACAAGCAAATTCATTATAGTCAGATTGACCCTTTTTCGTATAATGTTATGGCTGCTTTAAACAAAGAACCTCGTTTTAGAAGTATGGAATACGAGTCTTGTTAAAATGGGTATGCAAACCCGGGCCGTGGCAAAATAAAAGCTGGGGCGGATCGGCAATCGTCAATTCCAAATACGCATTATTTTGCAGCAATATTTACAGCGGATACAAATATTCTGGTCCATCAAATATTCTGAAATTTTAATGAGATTGGCAGATTAATAGTGCCAATCTTTGGTTTTGCTCAGGCCAAGTCTTGCATACCCATTTTACCGTATGCCGACACCGAAGCTATTAAACTGATTGAAACACGCCTTTCCTTTATTATTATTTTCGTAATAACTCAGATTTGAAACAGAATTAGCACTTAATTTTTGCAATTTATATTTTCCTTCCCATAAGGATAATTTATGCTAAACTACGTTGAATTGGACTCGGTAGTTCTTGAGAAGAAGATTTTTAAGAATGCACCCCCCCCCCTTTTTCTACAGTTTCAAGGTTTTCTCCGCTTTGAATACAGACCGGACTTTTATTTCCGCAATTTATATTCGCCCTCATATTTTCCATCATAAGGATGCTTTGTGCAAAATTTGGTTGAAATTGGATATGCGGTTTTAGGGAAGAAGTTCAAAATGTAAAAAGTTTACAGACGGACAGATGGACGGACGGACAGACGGACGACGCACAGACGGACGACGGACAAAATGTAATCAGAATAGCTAAAAACTGAGAATAATAATAACCATGCAAATGTATCTTGAAAAAACAAAGATATATTTGCAAGGTTATTAGGGAATAAAATTGGCTTTTCCATAGATTAAACATAATGATATTTTCAAATCAAATATCAATCAATCAATCAGAGTCACGTTTGTCGTGTAATTGTTAAAGGTATGAATTGTAAAAAGAAATAGAAAAAATGAGTATCTACTTAGGTGAACCGATAGCTAACATGTTAAAGGTCATATGAAACGATATCCTGACCATATTGAGTTATATACGGGAATGAGTTCATAAGTGCCTATTTAATAAGACTGACATTGTTTTTGGAATATTTTATGCAAAATGTGAAGCGCCACAGTCGATCATAATCACTTAATCGGGAAAAGGAACATTGACTTACGCGGCTTACCTCCCTTGCTTATGATGTCAGTAAGACCCAATAGCCTTATAAAGCTATGTTGTGAATACAAATATCTATGTCATTTTGCAGCGTTTTAAAAGCAAAAAAATACCATTTTATATAAAAACTTGTATAATTATACAATAATCATCCACGTCAGTATTTTTTCTCTCAAGAAATAAAATCGTGTGTAACGTATACAGTTTCGAGACTGCACGAAGAAGTGAAGGATTTTCTTCATAGATCCACATTCAATTATAATATAATTTTAATATATGCATGTATATATGTTTTATTTCGATCATTTTAATGAAATTGACAAATTCAAAAATAACTGATCGCTTTTTCCCATTTGCACGTTCATGAAATTCATTAAGAATTTTTTTTCAAAACAACTTATAGGCTTCGTGGTGCCTCATTCCTTCACGATTATATTGTTTGTTTCGCTTTCAAATTCACAAATATGATACCTTTTAATTATTTTTAGTCTCAGAAAAATTTCTTCAAATGTTTTGAATTTGAAACATGTACTTGTATGTGCGGTGTTTTGATTTTACAACGTGTATATGCGGTGTTTACTCACAGATCCCTTCTATTTCACTTTCTTCCGCAATTTTTTCTTTTGTTTTTTTTAATCATTATTGATGCTTGTTCTTAATAAAACTCTATTGATTATCTTCACATTCGTTCACAATTATTTTTATCAGAAAACCGATTTATTTTACCGATACATTTCTAAATCCTTGAATGCCATATTTCCGCGATCTAATTTAATAAAATGTTAATACACGTGTACACAAAGTATTTTTCTAAAGATATTGCTACATGTATATATCAATAAGTCAGAAATTTATACTATTTCTATGGTGGCATAGATCTGCCATCACTTGTTAGATAATTATTTCGACTTGTCAGATAATTATGTCGACTTGTCAGATATTTATGTCGACTTGTCAAATCGTTATGTTGACATGTCAGAAAATAACCATATTGACTTGAAACTCAATATTTTGTTGTTAAAGCGTGTAAGTGCCACTAACTACAATTAATTGGCTTCATATTATCTGAAAGGTCGTCATAAAGATCAGACAAGGTTAACATAATTATCTGACAGAAAAAATAATATGGCCACTAGTTTAAGAAAATTATCATTCATATTATAAGTCGACTTGTCAGATAATGATGTTGACTTTTCAGATGTTATGTCGTCTTGTCAAATAATTATGTCGACTTGTCAGATAATTATGTCGACTTGTCAAATAATTATGTCGACTTAAAAGATGATTATGTCGACTTGTCAGAAAATATTATTTCAAGTGGATGGCACCAATATGGCGTGGAAAGTGAAAGCGTTAAATTTTAAACACGCGAATAAGTGACAAGTCGACCTAAAGAACTGACAAGTCAACATAATTATCTGAAAAGTCGACATCAAGATCAGACAAGTCGACATAATTATCTGACAAGTGATGGCATATCTATGCCACCATATATTTCAAAATAAAATTTAGGAATAATTTTGCGGCATTTTACAGCAGCTCTTAAATACAAACTATGTACACAATGCCTCAAACAGTTTCATTGGCCTGCCTTATACTTTTTATGTGACAAGATAAATCAAAATGCCGTTTAATTCCCTTTAAATGTAGTTCAATCATTATACGTACCGAAGAAGAAAATGATGTTTCTATTTCAAAAGGATAAGAATAATTCATTAATCAGCTGTAAATGTTGGAGCATTTCTTTCGTTAAATGTCCACTGCAGTACGGGATCTTCATCATGATTTTACTCTGGTAAGAAACTGATATTAGATTTATTCATTATAACGACCAATTTAAACTAAGTCATCTGTACTACGAAATAAAATGATCTCATTTGAAAAGAAGGACCCGTTCATATATGCAAAAATTACTAAAATTTAATCGATAAACTACTGTAAAATTACACTAGTTTTGATGTGTTGTTTACATCGGTGGGTCTGTGTGACGTCATAAATCCACAAAACCATGAACGATAAGCGAGGAAGAATTTTTTCCAGTGCTCAGTTTTCACGGTTATTTCTCAGTAATGCAAAGGCAAAAAAAATCTGACATCACGTATTTTATCGTTTGTTTATACCAAGCTTTATATTCATGAAAGGAAATCATAGTGTTAAAAATCGTTTCATATGACCTTTAAAAAAGCTACGACGAAATAACAAAAATATTGATATTTCATAATCATTTTATAGTGTTTTTCTTTGCACCACAGCAAATATTTTATAGATATTTTTTGAAAACGAATCATTACAAACAAATGTGATAACTCAAATACGATCAACAAATGCCTGATCAGAAAAGTGTTGCATAGCGTCTTAACCATTGATCTTCAATAGATATACAAGATGTCCATAAATAGAAATATAATTTTTTTTTAATAAATAAAAATACAAAATTCCCATTTAAGACCCGACTACACAGTTTTTAATCTTTGTTAAATGTGTTATAATACTTCACCTTGATCACAAGTTGATCCCTTGTATCCTGTGAGACACCCAAGACAGTGACCTGTGTTAATGTCACACCGCCTTTCCTGACAGTTATTGGGACACTGTTGGTTACAATGCACACCATAGACACCTTCCCTTCTACAACCTAACAAAAAAAAAATTACTAACAATTTGAAAAAAAAAATTCTTTGGGTGGGGGGGGGGGGGTTGGATAACATCATTATTTCCAACTTTAAACTCGTTCTACATTTATTTTAGTAGTTGAAATAACATATTGTTATTTATCTTCGTGATCACTGTAAACTCACCATAAACTTCCAACTCACATAATTCGTAGTAAGCGGATTTGGAGTAATAACTAGGATAATCAAAACCCATTCTACGTTCGTTATAGTATATGACATAACGTCCGTGAATAGGGCAATTGATCCATTGGTCCTCTAATGGTGTCCCGACAACGTTCTGTAGTTCGTGGAAACAGATATATCTATGTTCTTTTATAGTTGTATTAGACACGTAAAGAAAAAATCCTGCCATACGGCTTGTATATCCCGTTGGTTCTGCAACAGAATCCATAATCGACGCTGTAAAAATAAATCTGTATTCTTCCCCATAAAACGTGCTAATCATATTTTTTGTCACGGAATTGCACGCTACAACAATCATTTTATTTTTGTCTTTCACTGACAAAGTTTGTATTATATTTTTGAATATAAACTATTTCCAATACTCGTAGCTCAAATATTAGGACCAATTTCTATGTAACAATCAAAATTGCATAAAGGGCTCCGACAGGCATAGTATTTAATTGCATAGATTACTTTAAAAAAGTAGCGATATTGAAGAAACGCATTGATGGACAAATCAAATCCTAAAATTGTTACCGAGGACACCAATGAACACTCTTAAGCGTTTTTATCAACAGACAGATTTCTGACGGATTTGTTTGTGAAAACAATAACACACTGTCAACCATCTTAAAAATCACTAAACATAATAAAAATCCAAAGCAGAGCAACACGGACCTCTAAAAATAGACTTAGGAACAGGTGCCTTGGAAGAGTTGGCATCCTTTCCTTTTATTTAAAAACATATAACTGTCGTTATTAAGGAAATATGTATATTTAAAAAGAATAATTCAGAAATTCATATTTTTTTCAAACGTCATCACAACGGCCATTCAGTTTGCTAATATGCAGCTTCCACATGAAAGTTGGGGACGTTTTTAGTCATTCCAATCAATTAATTGACAGATATGAATAATTGAGTTTCAGAAATATCTCAAAATATAAAGATTTTCGCTATCTTTAGCTTTTTAAATGTAGGAACAAGTTTCAAATTTGATATATATTGTAAATACATTTTTATCAATATATACTTTTTTCAATAAACAAATTATTTTCTGAAAAAAAAATATTTTCAGAAGTACATGCACTGTTCAGTTACTATAACAAAATATTTTTACTATTAATTTACTGAAATAATTTTTCCTTATACGATTTGTTTGCAAATCTGAAACTGCCGCAATCAATAACAATAAGTCTTCTTAATAGCTTAAAATGACCAATTGATTTTTTTTCCTCTTGCATTTTTTAACAAAGTATATTGATTATGAAATATGAAGAACATTAGTGACAAAGCGGATAACGATCATTACATTCAATTGATCTTAGAATTGTTAATTCTAGCATAATTTTTAACAGTGGACAAAATAGATATCGCAATAAATAAAACACGTTTTTTATGAGAATGAAGAGGTTTTTTGTTCTTGGTTTTTTTTTTCAAGAGTATATTTTTTATACATGTACAAAACGATTAAAAAAGGTTGTGTTGTTTTCTATTATATATGATTAATGAAATACGTTCACTATATTACATGTGTACGACACGTTTCATATATTTCACAACTATTTTATGTATTAATACTATTTTTTGCAACATGTGATTCAAAAAATGATCACTAAAACGATATGTCATAAAATGTCTAATACTTGGTAGATTATCCGTCCTGTAGTAGATATCTATATGACTAATGCTGACCACACTCCCCAGGTCGACTATCAACTCAGCTGTTTCCTTATTGTTTTCTGATATTACACACTGGCCACCAGCTGCACTGCGGTCAGTGTACTGTCCGTCCACTGCATTCTCACCTCTCCAGTCCTCTCTGCCTCTCCAAGGATTAGTTTCAAACACATTCTTATGAAGTGCCATGTTTTCTTTAAAAGTAATATATCTGATAAGAAAGTTCATTAACAGGTACCCGCAACAACAACAATTAATGTTTCGTTTTTTTTTATCTTAACCCTTGCTTCATAACAATTCAAAAATATCTGGTACTTTGAAGTATTATGCATGTAGAATAGTTTATATATAGATGAGCTTATGGATTAATCATAAAATATTACTCAAATAATGAAAAAAAGGAAAAGAAATGTAAAGTAGTTGCTAGGTTTACGAATGGTAATTTCTGAATGAGTAATTAACTGTAGCGCTATTAGAAATACAATTGTTGATAAATCTACGTTATTTACTAACAGTGCAGAAATTTTAATTTAAAATTATGCATGATTTGACATGTGTATCGTTATTTTTACTTTGTTATATTTTGAAACCAAAATAATTGCAGGTAAACTGAAGTTCTCTTGTCTTAAAGAATGTATAAACTATTTTCAATCAGTTGTCATTAACAACTATATAAAAAACTAAAATACGTAATGATATTACTTTATCCTCTTGAATGGAATATATATGAGACTATAATAGTCCCGATAATGAACACAGTTTACGATGATTCTTTGTTTTCTTTGTATGTGATGTTTTTAAATGATGTTTATTTTGATTCAGCTGCTTACAATTTAGAAATATGACATCGTAAAGACAACCTTTTCCCTCCATTTTTAGCATAAAACGGTTTGTTTTCGAGCATTTTTTGTTTTAGAAAACATAGAGCGCAGACTTGAACAAACAAAATATATTAATCAGAGATGTATGTAGCCAAGACTAGTAAGTGATAATTTTTTTTCCTAGTTCAAGCATGTGCTTTATATTTTCCCATTCATTAAAATATTGATTGAATTATAGAAATATCGTCACTTTTGACGTCATATACTTCCAGTGAGTTCAAATATTTCAAATAAATAGGTAAAAATATATTTTACATGAAATCTTCTAAAAAATAACATCACATTATGTTGTACCCGAAACACTTGAAAGAATGGCGAATCATGGAGGCCAAATTTACATGTAAGCAATGTTATTTAAAGTTACAATTCACTGTATCCCAAAAGATATTGATAGGCGTTTTTCAAAAAATGAGTACCTAATTCATCTTACTTAAAAAACTCATATACAATATGTAAATATAAAAAAAATCAAAACACACGTTAACAGTGTAGCTAAAATATATGCAAAATCCTTTGGTTAGTTATACATGTAGTGTTATATTTGGGACTTAAAATAACATTATACTTTTATGCTTATACATACAGCTTTACTAAATAAAACAAATCAAGCGAGTTGTGCTTGCAATGACAACCTACCAAAAGCAAAGACATCACTTTTCAGGTAGAGTAAGATGGGTAAATACAGCATGACCAGCATATCGATATATCTGAAACAAATACAAAATGCGTACTTACAATTATAGTTACCTTTCATTTATATTGTACTACATATCAATTTCAATGAACTTATTTTAATACATATACCTTTTGTGATATTTTATACCTTCCATTATTTAAAAAAAATCAACATGCTTTTTTCTGATTGTATCACCTTATGATATGGGGGTAAATTTGTATGACTTTATATATTTTTGAAATGATATCTCAAAGAAAAAAACCACGACGCCTTACAGGCAAACTAACATTAATGGTTAGTAACAAGATAGTGTAGTTTTCCAAATTTCAAACGCTTATTTAGAAGTTGGTCGTCTACAAGGAATATTTTCTACCATAACGTTTTCAAGGCTCTGTAACTCTTAACTAATTCAAGGAAAGTGTTATATTAAAAAAATTGATTCATTTGAAGTGCATAGTAATCCTTCAAAATGTATGATTTATCACTAATGACACAGATCAAATAATAATTGGATAGAGAGAGTTTAGATATAGCTCTGAAAGTAAACATTGATTTTTTTGAACTGTCAAAATGTATGTAAAAATCAACAAAGAGATGGAATGATAAAACATGCAACGAAAACATAAAATACATGAAACAGGTGAAAAATCATTGGGCTTGTTAAAATTTGAATATTTTCTGTTGCTGACCCATGGCTGTGCATTGACAGGTATGTTCCTTTATATTACAATAATAAGAAATAAAATATAAACTACGCATACATACTTTATACTTCACTATTGACTGCATATCTTCCAATGTTATACCAACAAGTTCAATTAACATTAATAAAAACTATTATCAATATATAAATAATGCCTGTTTGGGAGGGTAACTGTTGAAATTCAAACCCCTCGAAAACCATTGTCAACCTCCGTTTCGCATCGGTTGACAATGGCTTTGAATTTGACACCTCGAGAAAGCCATTGTCAACCGATGCGAAACGGAGGTTGACAATGGTTTTCAAGGGGTTTCAATTTCAACAGTTACCCTCCCAAACAGGCACTAATTATTTTACAATACTGAATGTCCTGATTTTAAAGAAAATGTTACTGCTTTAATATAGAAATGAAGTGAATTCTACGGCGAACCGTACGCGCATAATTTACGCGCATGTAACAATTCGTTATGGTCCCCGTTGCCAAGTGTGTTGCTTACGCTGAGGGTAATAGAAAGGATTACCAACTGCGTCTAAACCAATCAGCTTTCAGAATTTAACATGAAAGTATAGTCATAGCTTTTGTTTCCTTTATTGTTTTTTTTTATTTGAATCTCGTCAAATATAATGAGAATCAGATAGTAACTGTGTTTGTTTTGATTGTTCGCTATAGTTTGTATATTTCATTAAGATTATACACATTTGGAGATAATTTTGAAAGTTGTACCAAGGTATATCAATCTGGTTTTTTTTTCATCATATTCAAATAGATGGAACAAACAAAAAAACAAACACACAAATAAATAAATAAATAAATAGAATAAAAAATAAAGGTCATTATGAATTTTTTTTCTTCCATTCTACGTAATCTGTATTTTTTAATCAGACTTGCTGCTTCCTCGTTGTTCACTTTTTATGCATTACACATCTGTAGGCATACTAAGAGTTGTAACTATCAATTGGATTTAAATTATTAGATTTGCTACATTGGCATTAAACTATTATTAACAGGCATTAGTCATTAACTGTTACTTGTTGAATTCAAATGTACTTTATATCCGCTGAATACATTATACCTTAAGAACACGAATACCGCCGACATGTTCATGTTTAATGATATAGGCGACATAGGTTTATTCTTTTTAAAATGAATTTAAAAGAAATCCTTAAAAAAGGTTACATGTAAATTCCTTATGATAATACTCTAATATGTCAGGCCGTTTTAACCTATATATGAGTTATGGCAGTGTTTTACTTTACTTTTCCTCCCACTTATAATTTGTAAATTCTAAAATACAATGTATGTAGTATGAAACCGCCCAAACGTCAACAATTGTTATTTTTTATAGATCTTTTTAAAGGCCCATTACTACATAAAAGATGTATAAAACATATATGTATATCCTTACCTTGTTAACGTCTGCATGTATGTATAAAATGTTTAGTGCATCAAAAACTAACTTAACGAGACAGTTGACGCTCATTTTAATATAACTTCCGTCTCCATGTAATCCAATGGGTTGGGTTTTCTAACTTAAGAATTCTTAAAAAATAACTTCCTTATTGATGTGATGCATCACCATGATGTTCGTTTTGAAATTTTATCATTTTTTAAAAAATTATATTACTTTCTTTTTATTACTTAGGTTTCACAAACTCCGTGCATTTACATGTAAAGTCGATCATTTGTCACCAGAACTCTTTCGGCCCCAAGTCAAATCGTTCGGATACGTAAGGGGTCTGGATAACTTTAATAAGTCGTGTTATTAAAAATGATAGATTATATGTTTATACTGGGTGTTAATACACTTTTTTCCCTTTCATATTAAATAGCAATATATTAGTGCTGTAATTTGAAATACAACTGTTTGTGATCAACGAATTATGGTTTATATTGTTATTCAGTCCAAAAAATACCCATTCTATAATAATAGAAAAATGGAGCTAAATTGATTGTGTTCTAGTGTGAAATAAATCTGCCTAAAAACTATATATAGACAAGTCAATTTTACATCGATGCACTTTCGATCAGTTGAAATACATTCCTTATTGGTTTCTTCCTATACGTCCGATTTTCACTTAACCTAACAAGGTCTTCCTGAGACACTTCGTTTAAACTACTTTTATTTCGAATATATATACCACAAATCTATAAAACACTTTCCAAGTTTATGAAACACTTTTTTTTTCCTTTTAAATAAAGGGTTGTTTTAAAAAGTGGTTGCACTTGACAGGTGCGCAGTGTAAGTCGGTAACTTTTAAAAGTGCTTCTGGAAGTCAAGGTGTTTATACAAGCTACTCATGGAGGCTAGATAGTGAAAAATGTAAAACTAAGTTGTGTAACTCAATTGTGTAATTGACAGTTACACAATTTTTTTGTGGTAAAAACAGATCGACGGATCAGGAACTCGAAATAATTTGTAGTTTATACGTCAATCTTGTGTCTAAACAGAGACAAACCTTTACATTCAATTGGATTTTGTGAAGAACTTATTATAAATAGCCATTTTGAATTTCACTATTGATTGTACAATATTCAACGTCAGACTAAATAAAAATTGATAAGGACTGTTATTTAGCTTTTGTTTTCTAGAAATTTTTGTTTTTCCTTCCTTTGTTTTTGATTAAGGAATCTTGTCAAAACTAATCAAATTAGACACTTTTGATGTTTTCTTTTAAATTTATTGATATATTGTTTATAGGTATAATTATTATGAATTTTTAAGGTATGAATACAATATTATGGGTATATTCATCGATTATTGCCCCTTTTCTTCTGATTTTGTGTACCGAATTAATTGACGTCAAAATCATGCTTTCAAATTGTAAGACTTTCTTTTTAAGATAATTTGTTTGTTCAGGTAGTAAATAAATCTGGACAAGATTTGAAATATGTTTAATTCACTAGAATAAAAGATTTAACTTTCTATTAGTTAGTTTGCTCTCATTAAATAAAAGCAAACATTTTGATATGATGAACATCCTATTTAAATTTAATGATCTTACAAGAACTCGTTATGTTGTTTTCTTTCTTCTTTTTTGGTGGGGTTCCTTTTTTTGGAGAATATCTTCTTTTTTATTAAAAGAGGAACAAAAAACGTTATCTCATTGGTGTTAGCTTTGCGAGCTTTGCAGAAAATTGATTTACCTCTGAAACTCGCTCGGAATCTATAGCCGCATAACAACAAACAAATATAAATAATCTCCAATCAGTCAACTGGGATATGACTGAAGGGTTACATGTACTAGAAGGTGAACATGTGACAGAGCCTTGCATTACAGTCCCCTCTTAAAACCTTTAAGTTAGCATTCAGGACTTGGTTGCTCAAAACTCTTGTTAGCCTTAATCACTGTTTGATTTAACTTTTGGTCAAAGTCAGTATACAATGGTTGAAAACCAGTGGTCAGTTTAATAACCAGTGGTCAAAGCGGATAGGTATCTAAGCACTGGTTACTAAGTTAAAACAGTAGTTAGTATCCCATAACGCACTCACTTTGTCCCTCTGTCAATAATGGCTGAAATATTTGGAAGTGATTTGGGAGGTCAGAGTGTTTAATCGAGCTTTCATGGTCTAGCATGTGAGAGAGGTGTCAAACTCAACTGAAAAGCATCGTCACATTGTAGTAAGTAAAGTATCATAGATTTTGTTGTCCATTTAAAGGAAGCAAAATTTACAATGTTAAAAAAAAGAAAACAGACTGCCCAAGCCCGGAAGGTAAATTGTGACAAAATAGCAGAAAAAAAATTTGATTCCAAATAAAAAAGTCTGAAATCTGGGTCTGGGTGGCGCCTATGTTTCCATTTTTATTGATAAGAGAAACAATGTTTATATTAATTTCGATTTTATTATATTTATCGTAACTGAATACGTTGTGACTTAGTATATACAACTAACTAATGTTTCCATTTTTATTGGTAGAAGGGACATCAGTTCTTTATTTCCACTTTCGATAAAGTTATGCGGAATGCAAACATTACGTGTCTAAAACGTTATGCAATATTCTTAATGTGCCAGGCCCTTTTAACCCGGTCGGAAAATTCAGCGTTTTTATATTAATTTTACTATTTGTATTTTTTTTAATCTGATATAGAACAAAAAATCACTCAATTGCTAGCAAATCACTGGTCAGATATATTAACAATCAGTCAGGCGTGACTTTTTTATATGTTGATATATATTTTTGGGGTTGATTTTAATCAACTCTCCTATGCAGTTACTCTGGCAAACCGAAAGTGAAACATTGTGTGGACCTAAGAACAAATCATTACCGCTGACAATACTTAGTTCTTCAAAATGATAGAAAAACTCGATGTTAAGTATGCTGAAGCATTGTTTTTCAAGGAAACTTATTTAGAAACACTTTGAAAATAGTCAGATTTTATATAATACGAACAATTTAGATATTTTTGTTGTCTCATGTATCCCTACGCCAGAATTTAATAAAGTTTCGTTTAACCAAACGCTCGACTGTCTCCGTAAATCTCCGACAAGCAGAGAGGCTCTCTTTCTTGTCGGAGATTAACGGAGACAGCCGAGCGTCTGTTTGAACGAAACTAAAGTTCGAAATCAATAGTGTTTGGATCTATACAATTTTTAGAATTCTTTCAATTACTAATACATAGTTTGAAATCTATCTTTAAATATTACACAACATGAGTCATATGCAGTTTCTTAAAATTCTTGCCGGAAAATTCTAAAAATTCATATTATAAAAAAGTGCGTAATTCAAATACAGACTAGAAGCTAATTGCCATGCAAGATAAGTTGATTTTAAAATAAATGATAATCGAGCAAATCAACTCCCGTCAGTTCTTCAGTACTTTGATTTGACATTTAGTTTTCTAAACTAAAACCTTAGTTTAGTTAGATTAGATAACATATATTCTTGTCGTGTTATAGTCTGCTTGCTCTTACAAATTCTTCAATGTATCATCATTGTTCTTCATTTGACTTCTTTGTCGATATAATCTAATGACTGGGATTTCCTTATTTAGGAAGTCTTAAAAAACTAATTTCCTAGTTGATGTAATACATGTAATGCATCTCTCTGGTTTCCTTGTTAAATGATTTTTAAAGTTTAATTCGTGTCATGAGGTAGTAGTATTTTAAAAAATCCATATCTTTACTGTAATTGCTACAATCATTTATATTTGTTAAATTAATTTGCAAAACACGCGAAAAATCAAGATTTGTAAATGACTCTTCTGTTTTGTAATGGTAAGGTTTTGCCGTTCATACATGATTCTTTTTTACAGGTAAATCAGTCTTTGCTTCATACAAAAAATGTTATATTTAAATGAAATAAGATGAACACAATGCCATATATTTCACTTATTTGTACACAAAAGTTTCAGTTTTCCTGGCCAAATGGTTCCTAAGAAGATTTTTAAAAATTTAGTCTATATCTTCCTATGTAAAAAATCAACCCCCCATTGTAGCTCAATCGTACCCTCGGGAGTGGGACAATTAATGCATTTTTGTCTTTAAGATAAATCTGTTCAGCTTCATCAAAATTGACTTAAATGGAACTTAAATATGGTGTAAAGACAACTTAAAATGGCGTAAATGCCACTTAAAGATGATCAACTGTGGCTTACAGATGGTTTAAATGTGACTTAAAGAAGTTTGGACATAAAGGACCTATAAGCTCTGGCTTGAAGGTTATTTTAAGGTGGCTTAAAGATCGTACATTCTTAAACTCAGCTTTACGCCACCTTTACGGACTTGCTCAAAGATGGTTTGTTCGCCCTGTAACGATTAATTCGCATTCATTTAAATTGTCTAAAACAATATTTTGATCTCATTCACATTACCAACCTAAAGGCACTGTTGCTGAAAGACATCGTTATGCGGTACAATAACCAACTTTTTCCCGTTTTAATATGTTTAGATTTATCATATTTTATGTTGAGCAAAACTCTCTTAATATATTTGTTAAACTTTGCACACAGCTCTTTATAAAGCTTTGTTTTATGTACTTTAATCAATGAATCTGTTTAGTGATACTATATAGATGTGTCTAAATATAATGATTTCATATCTTAAATTTTTTAACTCGAAATACTTTTGTCACTAAGTGCTTTTCTTCCTTAAAAATATCAAGTCTCTATGCGCTTAATGTGTACAAACATTGAAACATCTAGCCAATATTTTGCTTTTCGTGAGTCCTAAGTTAACCAAGTAATTTGTCAAAACAAATTTTCGAATTTGTAAACAACACAAAGTGATAAAATACAGAATCATTTTTGAATAATTCAGAACAAGATCGTAACACAAGTGAATAGGTTCACTGCAAAAGCAAATCTGAAAGTTCTACTACGGGCACCAAATGTGATTTATTCAAACTAAATTTGTGAACCACATTATATATAGCACACAGGTATGACAAAAGGCAAAGAATAAGGGACGTTATTGGCCGAAATTTCCCGTGTTTCAAATATGCACAGCATCAAACATTTTAAAAAGCCTTGAATTTATCAAATTCAATGGTATATAACTTATATATGTGACTTAAACATATATATCATGAAATGTATGCTGAAAATTGTTCCATTTTTAGCAAGACGTCGAAATTTAAAGTCTACCTGTGTAGTAAAGCATACCGGTATATGTGCATGAGTTTCGGGCTTGTGAACTGCAGATAACAAGTTTAAATTTGCATGCATTTCATTTTAATTTCATTGAACTTTTGAAATCATAGGTATTTAAATACAAAATTGTATATATTTTCGCCTATATGACTTACATGTATATACTTCTGATGCATTATGCCTCATTGCATTTTTTCTAATCAAGAATTTTTTTGTTGATTTGAGACACTATTCGTAGGTGTAGTTAGTCAGTCACATGTAAATACAAGTACCTTACGGCTTCCATTTGTTATTCACTAAAGTACAGGAAGCAAAAGCTTTCATAATCTTTCTGATAACAGGTCTTAATTTTAAATACATGAACAATGAACTCGAAGAAGGTAGGGGAAAGGGGGAGGGGGGTCTTCGACTCTCTGAAAATTTGAGAGAGAGAGAGATACGCTTTACACGTGTAGTTTTTTTGCTTGAACAACATAGTATGTTAAAAATCAGCATTCACACATAGAGTGTGTATGAATAATATTATACATTAAAAACACTATAAAATACTTTATTTTCAAACATATCAATTTCTATTTTCTTCGGACGTTAAAAACTTCATCACGGAAAGAGCACGTAGTGCAGCTCGCCGGCTGATTTGATTGGCAGGTGTAGTACGTGGACTGAAACTGCTTTATTGGATTCTATTACAATGTGCACTACTTTAAACGATAACATATTATTGAATAACAAATGAAATCTCTCTCTCTCTCTCTCTCTCTCTCTCTCTCTCTCTCTCTCTCTCAGTTTCTTCAAATAAATGATGTCTGAACGAAATATCTAAAGTGTCCGATAGAGACGAAGTGTCAAAATTTTAAGACAAGATCACGGAAGAAAGTTTATTTAAATGTTAAAATTGTCTGATAAAGATGAAGTCGAAAATTTTAAGACAAGATCACGGAAGGAACTCTATCTAAGTGTTTAAAATGTCTGATAAAGATGAAGTGAAAAACCTTAAGACAAGATTGTGGAAGGAACTTTATCTAAACGTTTAAAGTGTCTTATAAAGATTAAGGCAAAAATTTTAAGACAAAATCACGGAAGGAACTTTATATACCGATCCAGTGATTCTTCGATTCCTTCTATAAAAACGAATATACAACATGCACAGTGTAGGAACGGAAGTGTACAGTTATGGTCAGCGCTGTTTGTCGAAGCTAATAAACAAATAGAAGAGGTAGCTCTGCGTACAGTCGAAGATTTTAATCAAACGAATTGATGAATGGATGTAAAAAAAAAAACAAAAACAAAAAAACTTCAATACGTTATGGTAATTAACTGACACAAGTATAAACAGTTGTATCTCTTTTTGCAACATAATTTTCTATGAACTTTTTGACAATCCATATCCAATGTCACATTCCAAAATTGAAATGATTATTTTCTACGAAATACAATCATTAATATAAATTATGACTGAATAGGGGACACGTGGAGGTAGATATATATTTTAAAAAAATAATCTGATAATTTAATATCAATGCAAATAAAAGTAGAAAAAATCCTCTGAATATCATGAGTTGTCATTTCATACTGTACGCGTAACGCAATTTTAAGCATATCTTTAGAATTTTACTGTACGCGTAGTTCTATAATTATGCATTGGTTTGTAATGGTAAGTTATCTCAATAGAATGACCATTGTATGAATGAACTCATCACTTCAAAAAATTTCAATGATCAAAACAAGTATTTTTTGCTGCAGTTTTTTGTACTTAATAGTTTTTTAATCGACATTGCACATCCTTTTACATAGCTGCCATATGCACACGAGTGTTATTTTGAAAACAACTCTATACGTTTTGGATTAATGAGATTTAAAAGCAGAGTTCTAGTACAAGTATTTGGATTCAATTATTTATATTGACAAGTGAAACTAGAAACTTTATCTATAATATACTTACAGTATACGCAATTGATATCAAAACTTTTAATATAAAAACTAGACTTTGACCCGTGCATGAACGGGACCATGTTGACATTGCATATGATATCAGACATTAACGTATTGTTAGCATTTACATAACTAAGCTTAAAAGAGGCATGGTCACGATTTTGGTCAATAATTATTTTTTTTCCGATTTTAATGTTTTCAATTCTTTAGTAAGGCATTTTTATATGCAACCTAAATTTAAGTGTCATTCTTTGAGTTATAATCAAATTATAGAGATTACAATTATTTACTATATAAACAAAGCTTTTGTTTACGTTTTGAATATTGACGTGAAAAGCCATTTTTAGACTTTAAATGAATGCATTAAACATTAGGAACTGTTTATTTATGCTTTAAATGATTAAGAAGATAGACAACTCATTTTTAAAAAAAAGATTGTTTATTGGTATATTGAATCTATGAAAACAAAAACAGGGCACGAGCCTTCTTTACATAACAAAGAATTGTGAGCTCTGTATCTTGCTTATAACTTAATGAACGATTCTAAAATTTCATTTAATCATTAGAAATGCATTTCTTATGCATTGTAAATAATTAAAATAAAAAAATAGAATTTAACCAAAATCGTGACCATGCCACTTAAGCCTACAATAATACTATTAATTTCACTACACTCTGCTTAGTAAGAATGATCTAAATGTGTCTCGGTACAGGCCTTTACCACAGTTAAAACGCCTCCTATATACCTGTAATGTAGTAAAAAATTGCAGAATCGCTCCAAAACGATTTTTGAGAAAATTAATGAAGCTGAATTGAAAATAACAGTCAAATTATTCATAACAAACCATTTTGAGGCTGCAAATACCGTTCATCTAAAACTTTATTTATATTAATGAAAAATTCAACACTTTTTCACCAACTTTTTTACTCGCTTCGAATCTAAACACCATGTTGACATTCGGAACTCTCGGGATTTTCCATATTAAATGCACTGAGAGTTATCTCCCGTATTTCCTTTGATGAACAGAATATATGACAAATTTTCAATGAAAATGTACATGTATTTGTAATATCGTTTGAGTTTTTCCATGTAAATGTGATATTGTGGAAACATAAAGTAAAGAGCTTCCCATGATTTAGCGTGAATGTAATGCGCATGATTGTAAAATCCAAAAAGTCCAGATGGTTTTCGGGTTTTAAGGTAGTACGAAACACCCCTGAAATTATTTATTTGAAATATTTTCAGAAATACACAAAATAATGACTTAATATGATGTAAAAATTAATTTTAGTCCATTATCTTACGAAATAAATATAAATCATACCCATCAATTACTCAAGGCCAAATTAAGTTAGGATACAACGTATTTCGATAATTTTGAAACATTTGGATGGTGTTCATATGATTCTTATGCAATTTAGCCTTATATCATTTAAAAATGCGTAATTTGTGTTCTTTTCATAGTAAAGACCTGAAATTTAGACACAGCCACCACCAGTATTTTAGCTTTATGTCAAACAAATTTCAAGGTCATATCATCAGGTCAAAGGTCAAATATGATGACGTCATCTAAGATTTTAATCAATTTATACATCCGTCAAACATACTTAAACCTTAATTAATCTAAAACCAATGGTTAAATTTTCTTTATTTTGATATATTTTAATTACAGGGTCATGCCAATCATACTGTTAAATTTGATTCAAATTTGAATTATACATTTTCTTTTTAGATACCGTTAAGTGCTGCATATTTTCGTCTTAAAAGAGTATTCACAAGCACTAGTTTTACATTATATTGCATGAGAAATTATCTTAAGTTACCAGTTATAATTTATTTTAGTATTTTTAAGTAACAAGAATGTCTCTTGTTTAAATAGCAGCACAAATATTTGTAATATCTCGAAAAATAACTTAATGGCATAGAAAATTATAACAATGACTATTTCATTTTACACTCCACTGAGAGGATATTCCAATGTTAGGTTTGGGGCGATGCGGGCAAAAATTGAGAGGTCGGATTTTTTTCCAAATTTTACGTATTAAAAGATTTCATTCCAAAGAAAAAGATATAAAAATTTCAGAAAAATTGAATTATAGGAAAAATTTAGCTTACCTGTTTTGTACTACCTTAAAACGAGTTTTCGTTTATTATTAATTAGCGAAGCTTGATTGGGAAGATAAAAAACAAATTGGTAATCTTCAAGTACAAATGATATTTAAAATATATAAAACAAAAGACAGTTCTCTTCCGATTTCTCGGAATTAAAGCCTAAACACTCGAATCTATTATTTTAATATAGTAGTGCAGATAACTGGATGACATCCCGCGCAAGCGCGGGGAATTACATTTTACAAATTAATGGGCTTTGGTGTTTTTTTTATACATTTTTTTCCGATTTTTTTTCTTAATTTTTTTTTAGCCTTTAAAAAAACGAGTCTTACAAAACGTAATTTCAGTCAACAAAAATATTATAGCTCATTGTAATGTTTGAAGTTATGAATTCAGATGTTCGTCTGCAAACCAGACCTACCCGTACATACTTCTAAGAGCTACGCGTACAGTATGAAATATTGAGGCATAGTATTAGAATAGATATAAAACAAACAGAAGAAAAAAAATCATTAAATATTGATGACCTGAGACAAATCCTTTTATAACTCTGCCATTTGCAGGGCCATCTAAATAACTATTGTTAACACCCTTATCAATGCAAATAATGTTTTCAGCTTTACATTGTTCACAATAAAAGTTTATGTATGGATTTGATTATGAATAAAAATCAATAATGACAGAATTATCAATATTAGCAAGACAAAAAAATGCATTTTGAACAAATAAAAAAAAACGTTAAAAAAAGAAAATAGCTTTGTTTAAAAACACAAAGCCAAAAATGCACTTGTGAAAATACATCACTTAAATCTATTTGTAACTATTAATTGCATTATATGCATTACTGGTTTATTGTTAGAACAAATTGATAACGGGTAATAATCATTCAAGCATATGTATGTATTATTATATTTTTGATCTTGATACCATTCAAAAACATTGTGTTTCATCTACCGCACATACACCCAAATATGAAAGAACAGATGATACATATGTTCACAGATTTGAATGATTTGATTAGCTGTGAATTTCATCGCAGTTGCTGGGGTTGTTGATAATAGCAAGTTCTGTGTATTGTTGCGATGTTTCAATAGGTCCACCTGTAATCAAAACAATATTTTTTAATATTTTCAAAATTATTTTAATTCAGTCACCATCTATAATGCTTTTTATGTAAAATAATAACAAGTATTATGTCATAATTATAAACCATTCGTTATTACATGTAGTTATTCATATGTTTGGTATCTCATTAATTTGGCTAAATAAAAATTCTACTTAAAAAATATTTACACACAATATAATTTAAGTTCTGTTAAAATGATTATAATATGCATTTTAAAGGTTAACGAATTTTCATTTAGATCGAGTTAAAAAGATTCAGTGCTTTTTTTTTTGGTTTGTTTTTTTTCCTGTTTATTGCAGTATTATTTTAAGTTCGTTTTTGTTGGTTTTTTTGCGTTCATACGACAAAAAATGTTATTGCAATTTATCTGGACAAAATTGATTATATTAGGAAAAATATATTTCTTTAACAATTGTTATCATATTATTCCTAATCAAACATATTTATTCAAAAATAAATGGTGGTTCATATAATTCAAAATAAACAAACAACCTGGAAACAAGTTAAGTATATGAACTTTATGCTTTATTTTTCGGAATTAGGTAAAACCAATGCCTTTTCTTATCCATCTATTAAAGATATCTCATTTTTTTCTGATTTTTATGATCTACATAGCTTAAAATGTATTTTTCATTAATATATATTTGGAAGCAACATCAAATGACAGATATAGTTTACAAATGGTTGGTACATGTACATGTATGACAAACGTATCAGTCTGTCAAAACATATTTTGTATAATTATGTTAACAGTCCGTCAAGGAAAAGAGTTAATAAATATCATCCCATTTAACATAACTCATCTTTTGGAAGCATTTACTAATGAAACTTTACCTGAAGGAACTTGAAGTGTTGTACCTGTTTTCCTTCTCCACAATATAACATGTATTATACTTCCACCGAAAATAATTACAACTGAAACAACAACACCAACGACAATAGGCGTGTTGTCACCATACGACTGACAATTTAACCTGTCTGAATGAAAGAGTACAAATTAACTGACAACGTTCGTTATTATATTCATTTTAATATACACCAGTGAACATGAATTTATGAATATCGGTACTTAACTTTAAAAAGTTAACCTGTGAATTAATTATCGCATTAATTGATTAAGGCAATATTTGCTGCATTTTCTATATTTTTTTTTGGGGGGGGGGGGTGCAAAAACGTGCTTGTATAATAGGTCTGCATGTAACTTGAACTTTTATGATAAATAAGATTAGAACAAATCATGAATTTTTGTAAAAAGAAATAATTCTCTTCTAAGGAATACATAGCAAACCAATTTTTGTACAGGAGGACAATAATTCAAATTTGTTCCAATTGAGGCTTCTTAACGCCTTTTCCCACAAAAAAGTGGATAACGGAAAATTAAAAGCCATGATATTTTTTGTCTTTTAACTAGAAGATAACATTTTCGTAAAAAAAAATTCAACATGAAAATTGCAACTCATATTGCTTTAAGATTATTAAAAGAAGGTTTTTGTAAATATACCTAAACCACAAATTAGGCCATTCCAACCCCGTTTACAGCCTTCGGTGCATATTCCCAGAACTGGATCACAAGATTCGTTTCCAGAACAGTAGCTGTCACACCGGTTGATGCAGTCTAATCCAAAGAACCCAGGCGGACATGCTGCGGAAATCATGACATAGGGGTAATAACTTTTATTTCGGGATTTCTATTTCATAAAATGCTTGTATTAGTTGAGAATTAAAATAAGTCAAGTCAACGAATTTCAGGTTTCAAATTGTCAAATTAATATGGTAAATGTATTTATAATCAGCAGAGCTATGAAAAAAGTACAAACTTTCGTTACAATAGTCCCCTTTATATCCATGTAAACACCCGTTCAAGCAACTTCCGTTGACGTGATTGCAGTGATCGGTTTGTAAACAGTGCCCACATTTTCTATTGCATTCAGCTCCAAAGTATCCGTTATTGCACACTTGAAAAGCATCTGTAAAATAAATATGAATAGTTAAGTGAAACACTTTTTTTTTTCAAGAACGTCAAAGTATCCACAAAGGAAAGTTACATAATAAATAACATTTATTTGTGATATATTACGATTGAATGATCTTAATTGAAACCTTATTTGAAGATCGTAATTAAACTTAGATTAAACTTAAATTAGACAACAATTTTACACAGGTAACAGATCAAAATTTAGCCAACAGAAAAGAAATTGAGGTTTATACATAGACTTTGAAAAGATCTGCTATGGCATTCACATCTGACTTTGGTTTACACTACGCACCATTTTTTTTTACAAGCAGTCTCTCCGTAAATTATTTGAACAAGAGGCCCGATGGGCCAAATCGCTTACCTGAGCAACAATGACTTTAAATTGGCGCTTACATGATATTGTGCCATATGGCCTCTCGATTGAATAACAAAGAATAAATATTGTAAAGTATTCGCATTTTACATTTATTTTTGCATACACTTCAAGAGTGAGACATTGTATCTTTATTGGATACCATTTTAATGAAAATAAGAAAATCCTATGTAATATATAAAATTAAACATCTGGTAGGGGTACACTGTTTACTTCCAGCATTTTTTTCCAACTACTTACTAGTTATTGTATTTTAAAGAAAAAATGTATAATAATAGTTGTTGTGTTTAATAAAAAAAACTTTAAAATGTGAAACATAAAATTGTACCTCAATGCGCTCAATTCCTCAAGTTAAATACATTCAAACATGAATCGGCCTTCCCCATTATAAACGACTGTTGTTTACCTGGCGTAAACTTTTGCGACCTTTATAACCTTACTCACTTGATTGGTGAATACACTTGAATGAACAATGTGTCATGTGACTTGTTAAAGAGTTATCATAATCAATGTATTGAAAAGCATATCACTTTATTTTACTAAGGCCGACCCTTTATTTTTTTCTTTATTCAAAAACAACAAATAGCTACAAACGGATGATTTTCAGCTGTAATATTTTCTTAGGAACAGCAAAAATGCCTTTTCCCCCCGTGACAAAATGTGTCAGAAGTATGGAATCTTTTTTAAACGGGCCTTTATTATTTGCTCGTGTCTGAAAAACTACCAAAAGTGGCTGTAAAATTCATATTATTCATGGTATTAAAAAGGGGCCCCAGAAAGAAGTTACCGCATATCATCCTTTATTTTTTTTTTTTTTTTTGACAAGTATATAACGTTTACCGAGACATTTCTTATGATAAACCAAAATTTCAGCGTCAATCGTAGTATTTAATCAAGATACAGAACTCACAATTTTGCTAGGTTTGAACTAAACTCTGCTCTCATGAGTTTATAACGTTCAGCTTAAGGTTTTAGCTTGGTATTTCCTATAGTGCAGCATTTAAAATGTAAAAAATAATGGCCTCATATCTGTGGACAAACAATTGTGAGCAAGGTTCTGCATCTTGCTTATAATTCGAAGATTAACATTCAAAAAGGTTAGTAGAAAGAAATTGTTAACAATTAAACAGAAGAAACGAGCACCAAAACATATGAAGAACACAATTTATGTCTCAAAATGAATCATACATGTGTATATACCTACATATTTCCGTCAGCGATATTAAACTCTGTTTAAACTGAATAAATTCGAAAAAATGCTGAGAGTCTCCACAAAACGTATTGCATTAATCATGTACTACGCAAAAGATAATACCAAATTACCGATATAATAAATTGAATTTTAGTAATTTGTTAATACACCAGACTTTGCTTATTTTTCATGGTAAACAGTCTACTCTCTGATTTACCGAGGTCTCCGTTTGATTTGATACGTAAAAAATACAAAATACAGGCGATAGTTCCCAAGATTACAAATCATAAATAATGGAAATGAAACGAAAATCAAAACAAGCTAGCATAATACCATCGTCATATGTGAAAGATGTGAACGCATTGAACTATTTAACCTCAGTTTACTTCACAAAATCGGCAACAATGTATCTTGCATGATTCAAAGATTATCTTTGCACGCGAACTGTTGCACAACAAACAAATTCAGATTCAGATAAAACCCGTTTATCATACGTCCAACTTTGCCACTTTGAACAAACGCAGGACAGTTAAGGCAACATTTTGCTTTTAAACAGCAGTAAAAAGAGGTCGTTTTGCTTTTGTCTATTCATTTCTGCATAATGAATAGTTCTAAACTATTTTGGGTGTTATTGTAAAGATATGGGTCTCCTTTACTTGACCATGTCTAAATTTGTCGGTCACGTGACTTTTTAGGGTCACGTGGGCGTCTTTTAGACAAAAATCGTCAATGCTATAATGAGATAAAAAGTTCAAGGGCAAGGCAAAGAAATTAAAGAGTAAGTAATATGGCAACATATTCAAAATTATCCATACATCATAGAAATCAATGCTCATTCAGTTGTAAAGTTTACTAGTTATGTAAATCTCTTTAAAAACTGGCTACTTGTTCCTAAAATAGTGCATTTTTGTATATTTTCATTAAAATTACAAAGTAAACCTTCATCTCTCAACAAATGAGCATCAGTTTTTATAAAGAACTCGTAAAAGGGAAGAAAATCATACCAAGTTTAATAATATCTATAGCCGTCTTGCACTTGAACTTTTGCATTTAATTTCTCAGTCTAGAAGTCCTCTCAAATCAATACACATTTCAAACGCAGAAGTGATCCCAAAAGGGGAGGTAACTCTTTGAGCGATAACTCTTTTGATATAGGCGCGATGTCATTTTATCACATAATCCGAATTAATTTTAAGATATGTTTCAACAGTACATTATGTAAATGGTTATTTAAACATAGTGCTTCTGTTTTATTTATTCTAAAAGAGACAAGATGGTTACGATGAATCGTCCGCATTTCCTCTGTTGTATCATGGATGTAAACAAAAAAACCGTTGTGTATCAGTTCTCTTGGTTAACCGCATTCGCGGAGTTATTGGTTTCTTAATATTGTTGTAGTAATGGGAGAAAAATATATAAGAGCTAATTGTACACAATTATTTGAGGGATTAGAATCTCATTAGATGTCAACAGAGACAAATGAAGCCCCTGATATTAATATACATAACAAAATTGTTTTCATAATATATATTAAAAAATAAGATATGGAGTATTTTTTTCATTATTTATGTGCAGCCTTGCCCAATGACTGCATATTCTATAGCACTGCTTGGGTCTGTTAATATTATTCTGGGGAGGGGGTTCAAAGGGGTAACTTTATTCTGTTTGCCAGGGGCCAGGTACCATGGTGTTTTACTATGTAAATTGTGAATTAAATTAGAATTTGCCACGGGGACTATACATGTAGATCTGCCAGTGTATGAGGCCTTTTCCCATACCCCATAAGCAATCAACAGCAATCACCTTTGTATTACACATGTTACACTTGTAATTTAAACACTCATTAAAATTGACTTTTATTTTTATTCAACACATGCAAAATGATTAAGATTAAGGAGAGGGGGGAGGGTTAGCATATCTATTCATTCACAAAATAAATTCTAAACGCTCATTTCTCATTACCGAGAAAGGAAAGAGAGTGTGTAAATCCTGCAACAAGGCGATCAAAAGCCATTTTTGGTTCACATCAATATATTGAATTTAAATAAGTCTGAATTCTCCTATGTGAGAGACTCTCTCTCCCGCCCATTTACATACCATCCCCTTTCCACTCCTCAAATAAAATTATAATTATATATATAGAAACAATTATATTTGGTTCATTTGTTTTATTAATCCAAGAGGATAAAGGGACTTTCTGAAAAAAAATTCTGTGACAACATTTAAACCTGACATATGCATGCAAACTCAAAATTGCAATTTCTTTTTATGATGTCAATGTGTTTATTGTATGACTTCTTAGTTCTGGTCCTCTTCTCTCTTCAAAAACACAGTCTTCCTGTTCCTAAAATTCAGGTTTTTCTGTCCATCATTTCATCTTGTATATGACACCAGGATAAGGGAGTGGGTAAATGATCACCAATAAGAACATCATTTATGTAGATTTCAAGACAAAGCAGGTACCAGCTAAAATGAAAATTATATATATTTCAGTAAGTTTAACTTGTTATCAAAATGGCTGAAAGACTGAAATGGAGGATTTTCTACAATTTGATAGTCAATGGAATTTATTTATCTTAATAAACATTTCATTATGTTTAGATGTGCATTTAATTTTGCACAAATTCAAATACAGCTTTTCAGTTTGATCGATTTGAAATTATTCGCATCCTCACCCCTGATATGTGCATGATATTAGTTAAATTGCACCCCTTTATTTTACCCGGCCTGACCTTAAAAATGCACCTCTCTCTCTCTCTCTCTCTCTCTCTCTCTCTCTCTATCTCTCTCTCTCTCTCTCTCTCTCTCTCACACACACACACACACACACAACTGATTTGATTGATTGATATTATATAATGCTGGTGCAGTCTGTGTGAATTAAAACAGACCATGTATTGTTGATTTGTTGATGAGCAATATTCAAAATTGTAGATTTATAAATAAAATAGGTTTATATCAATCATTTTAAAACATTAAATGAAACCATTCGTACTTGAAAATACCTTTTCTAATTGAATTGTCTCATAGAATAATCAGATTGGTCATTATTTCAATGATAAATTATTGAACTTATACATGTATGATATTTTCTTACAATTTCTTCCAGCCTTTTTTTTTCAAATTAGTGTGACACTTTTCAAATTACACTGCAAATAACGAAATATAATTATGAGAAGTCATACAATTAAATTCACATGCATATAAGGACATGTCAACAGTAATTTCAACATTTTTGTGAAAGGTCTACATATATTATGCATGGATGGGTAAAATGACCAACACTTCAAATTTTATTTGAAAGTTACATATGCACATTCTACACAAACAATACCATATATGACCATAAATGTAGATTCGTAGCTAGCTCATTTAGAGAAAATCAGATGGATCGAGACATGCAGTCATTTGTTTATTATTATTTGGGTTTTTTTATTACCAATAATACAGCATCATAAGTATGAACCCAGGTGACTAGATTTCAAACAGTGTTCTGGTAGTAATACACTGAGTTCTAGAAACAAACTAGTAATAATAAAGAATTAATGTGCATAAACATCTTAATATATCAACTGGATGAATGTGTAAAAAATATAAATGAACTGTCATGGAAGAATTTTGAACACAGTAGAAAGGTGTTATTGATCAGCTGTTCATCAATTTCCAGAAAATGAAATCAGCATCTTTTAGCCTGCACTGTACTGAAAATCAAATCAGCTGTTTTCACACAGCCTTTGTATTGTTTACTTACAAATTGAAATAAAAACAAACAGCTGTGTAAAGCTAAATATTGTCAGTATAAGTACTATGAACTGATTCGTGTCGATTGGTGAAAATGATCAAAAATTTAACGGACTGGCAATAAAGCTACATGTACAATGTACATTGTATAGGCCTAAATGTAAACAATGCAGTCTCTCCTCATGTTTTGAACGAAACAACACATTAAGTCGATCAGAAATGCATCAACAGTATACAATCACAATAAAATAGTTATTGAGCTATCTGGTATATTACAAATACACTGTATATCTATTCTACATACCTGATAAATCATCAAAAGATCGCCATCATCGGGAATAGCAGCTACACGTGTTTACATCGTCTGACGACCGCTTTTGGGACGCAGATTCACACCCATACGACATATGCTTTATGGAAATTCTTCGTATATTCTGATTGTTGTAAACTTATAAAAACACACATGTGTGATTCGTAGTTATATTTTGCTTATGAAGTATCAAATCAGCCGTATTTTATGCTTAAACTGCTGTTTTCGGTATATGTTCTATATATGGTAATACAGAGGCGGGGCGTATATTATGACGTCATAACTCATTATCCCTTCATTAGTATATCAAAACGATGTGTTGCCTTATCTGTCCTGCGAAAAACCTAGTTTTAGAAGTATGACATCCCGAACCCGAAGTTATAAACTGATTAAAACACGTCTTTTCTTCATTATTATTTTCGTAATAACTCAGATATGAATCAGAGTTAGCCTATAATATTTGCATCTTTTTATATTTCCTTTCCATAAGGACTATTTAATATGCTAAATAACGTTTAATTTGACTCAGAAGTTCTTAAGTAGAATTTAAAAAAAAAATGCCCCCCCCCCCCCACCTTGCCTTTTTCTACAACCTCGAGATTTTCTCCGCTTTGAATAAATATCGGGCTTTAATGTTTGCCTTCCCAATTGGATGCTTTGTGCTAAATTTGGTTGAATTCGGCCAAGTAGTTTTAATGAAGTTCAAAAAAAAGTTTACACACAGACGGACAGACGGATGACGGACCAAATGTGATCAGAATAGCTCACTTGAGCTTTCAGCTCAGGTGGGCTTAAACCAATGGAGTAGTAGGGAAAGAGGAGATGGTTCAAAGAAGATTTTATTTACAGGTTTCTTAATAAAAACCTTAAACTTGTTTCTTTTAAATAAAGTCATCTCACACACAAATGCTTTTTGTTTATGAATCATGTGTGAAAATTGCTGAAGGCGAGATAATACTTGTATTTTTCTTAACAATGGTTTTCCACTTAAGTCTGATATGTCTTGACACTTTATGAAAAAATATTTTAAGATCATTGCAAACCCCTTATCCAATGACTCTCTTTGGATTATGTAAGAACCTGATTGGGCCTACAAAGAAAAGGAAAACGGACGAACGGGAAGACCCATCATTAAAGGGCATAGCAGGATCTTAAAACACATTTCGACATTTATCAAGTTCCCCATGTTTAATAGCATCTATGTATTAATTCATATATTCGAATGATTTTCGTGGCAAGCAAGAAAACTTAAATTAAAATTTAAAATTGAATCGTGAAATGAGACAATAATAGTTTTATTACATTACATCTCATTACAGAAATAAAATACAATAATTCAATCTACTCTTTAATTTGATCACATGTATTTCCTATCCAGTCTGGTTTACACCCTTTGTCACACTTTCCATTAAATCTGTCACACCGATCCTCTAAGTAACAGTTCACGCTGCATTTCTGACTACAATCTTTACCGTAATGACCCTGCCTACATTCTACATTTTTTTAATTCATCATTAAAATATATTTTGAGCATAGCATATGCACAGTAAAATGATATATAGACAAACGATACTTGTTAAATACATGAATAGTGCAAGATAATGATATGTTTTGAGTTTGTAATTTTGTTTTACCATTTGAATCACAATCGCATTTAAAAACAAGAGACAGGACGACAACTCTACAAGACTAACTCAACCTAATCCATTTTAGCACACTCATTACAATAATGTTTTATACAGATAGAAACTAGTTTTTTTTTATAGATAATACTGCTAATGTAATGTTATATCAGTTTACTAAAAAGCATAAAATTCTTACGTTGGTTACAATTGCTTCCTGTCCATCCTTGTTGACACCCTAAAGTGCATTCACCCGTAAACCTGTCACATGCACTGCCAAAGAGACAGTTAACGCTGCATTTCTCTGTACAGTTTTTACCATAGAATCCTGTGTGACATTCTAAAAGTATTCTTTAAAACTTAATTTCACGGTATCAATTTTTATAACTCCAAAAACAATCAATAAATAAATAACAAAAATAACTGAACATTACATGATGCATTTCACTTGATAAATTAAAATTTGAATTACATAAAGATTTTTTTTCAAAACCAACGAGTTCATTTTTTTTAGGTTTGTATTCAGTATAGTTTTTGATATTATTAAAAAAATATATTCTTGTAAGAAAACAACTTCCAACTTACTATTTACTGTATTGCTTCATTAAAATTTTGTATAAACACTAATTTGTAGGGATATTAAACACATTTTTACCAGTCCAGAGAAGATAAAATCGTATAAAAGAAATACTTTCATTACTTTCAAAACCGGACTGATTAAATAAAATAGATGTCCTCATGAAACTGTAATACCCGCCCAAGTGTTTGACCCTAAATAACACTGTTTTGTCCCAGTTTATGTAAAAATGAAGGTCACATGCAAGTTCCGATAATATAGTTTAATAGCGTCTATGTATTTATTCATATATTCGAATGATTTCCGTGGCAAGCAAGAAAACTTAAATTAAAATTTAAAATTGAATCGTGAAATGAGACAATAATAGTTTTATTACATTACATCTTATTACAGAAATAAAATACAATAATTCAATCTACACTTTAATTTGATCACATGTATTTCCTATCCAGCCTGGTTTACACCCTTTGTCACACTTTCCATTAAATCTGTCACACTGATCCTCTAAGTAACAGTTCTCGCTGCATTTCTGACTACAATCTTTACCGTTATGACCCTGCCTACATTCTACATTTTTTTAATTCATCATTAAAATATATTTTGAGCATAGTATATGCACAGTAAAATGATATATAGACAAACGATACTTGTTAAATACATGAATAGTGCAAGATAATGATATGTTTTGAGTTTGTCAATTTTTTTTTTACCATTTGAATCACAATCGCATTTAAAAACAAGAGACAGGACGACAACTCTACAAGACTAACTCAACCTAATCCATTTAAGCACACTCATTACAATAATGTTTTATACAGATAGAAACTAGTTTTTTTTTTTAGATAATACTGCTAATGTAAAGTTAAATCAGTTTACTAAAAAAATATAAAATTCTTAAGTTGGTTACAATTGCTTCCTGTCCATCCTTGTTGACAGCCTAAAGTGCATTCACCCGTAAACCTGTCACATGCACTGCCAAAGAGACAGTTAACGCTGCATTTCTCTGTACAGTTTTTACCATAGAATCCTGTGTGACATTCTAAAAGTATTCTTTAAAACTTAATTTCACGGTATCAATTTTTATTATTAAAAAAAAAATCAATAAATAAATAAAAGAAATAAATGAATATTACATGATGCATTTCACATGATAAATTAAAATTTGAATTACATAAAGTTTTTTTTTTTCAAAACCAACGAGTTCATTTTTCAGGTTTTTATTCAGTATAGTTTTTGATATTATAAAGAAAATATATTCTTGTAAGAAAACAACTTCCAACTTACTATTTACTGTATTGCTTCATTAAAATTTTGTATAAACACTAAATTGTAGGGATATTAAACAAATAAATCTAACCAGTCCAGAGAAGATAAAATGGTATAAAAGAAATACTTTCATTACTTTAAAAACCGGACTGATTAAAAAACATAGATGCCGTCACTAAACAGTAATACCCGCACCAAGTGCTTGACCCTAAATAACACTGTTTTGTATCAGTTTATGTAAAAATGAAGGTCACATGCAAGTTCCGATAATATATTTGAAAAATATATTTTTCAGAAAGGATGAGATCCCTCACCATATGAAAATACACATGAGCGGCACTTTATGTACAATTTTGAATTGAACTGTTTGCATGTGAATTTTAAGTTAACCAATAATCTTAACATTTCATGTCATAGAAAGTATAATGGTCTATATTTTTATTACAAACAAAATTTAATTATCCCCCTTCTCTTCTGCGTTTTTCAGATTTAGATTTGCTTCTGTGTGCCTACATGAACATCATCGTGCGCACGTATTTAAAAAAGGCGTGGGAGTGAGTGGTCCAGACCCTCCCCTATGACAATTCATCATATCAATAGTAAAATAACCAAAAATACACATCGTACCCTAACTCCCTCACAGACATGTAAACGCTCTAACTCATTGCACTTCACTGTTAGGTAACATTATTTTTTTTGTGGGGGGGGGGGGGGGTGTGAGGGGATATTATATTTATACTTTATTGTTTTTTTCAATAGGGAGTATAGATTACAATATGCAGGTGTCCTGTACCACCTTAAAGCTGAAATGAGTGTTTTACATAGGTATTTACCTAATAAAATAGTGCAAGGGGTTTGAATAATAGGTCATAAAATACATGCATGTTACAAATAACTGATAATTGTCTGAAGTTACGTACACAAAACAGGTCTGCAGGTCGCATTATCGGGCACTAGTTTTACCCATCTCTGCGGTTGGATGCGTTTCACGTGGTGTGCATACCGGTATGTGTTTTCCATATGCAGAAAATAAGGATTAGTTAACACGCATAAACGTTTCTTTTGTGGTGATCAGCTAAAGGGATTCATATTGTGCTCTAGCTGGATTATCATTATAATACTGACCAATTATATAGGTAAGCATAATACATGTATAGTAGCACAATATTATGAGACACCGGTATGTACATAAGTATTGCTTTCACGTTCTAATAAGTGATCTCCCTTTGCCAGCATACTGTAACATCATCTTTTAATATTTAAATAAGCTTATCATCGTTACCTACCCTATCGCATTTGCACAGTTTCAGTCATTTTAATTGCAAAAGTTGTCTCATGAGCAATCAGGTGAGCAAATTTTTGCACATGTGCATTTTGGTTAGTATTTTCCTCCCTAACAGAGACTAACAATCTGCACATGAGCAAAATGAATTCCTACCTAGTTTGCATACATTTCTTACTAGATTCTCATGTGCTTCTCATGAGCTGCTCATGAGCATTTGTTAGAATGTTTGGTACGGGTTAATTCAGTAAACATGAACAAAAGCTCCAGGCGGATTCGAACTCATGATCTGTAGTTCAGAAATCCATTACTTTAGCCACTGAGCTACGACGATATACAACCGAATCGAACGATAAAAACTGTTTAACAAAATACTTAGATTGCCATCTTGTGACATAGTGTCTTAAAAAGTATAAGTCTGGGTGTAGTGAGGTACCTTAAGGAAGAAAAGGTGGCAAAGACAAAGGATTATGGAAAGAAATGTAATTTATTCTAGGTTTCATTCAACATTAACAGATTATGATGACTTTCCATGTTTAGCTGAGAAATCAATATAACAGTTACATGTATTTTTAAACCTGATGATAAATTTAAATTGTCTTGTAATTTGCCATAACAAAGCTACAGCTGACAAATCATGTTTAATGTTACATTTAGGAATGACACTTTGGGTTTCCCTTTAAAAAGTCAGGTTATTAATTATAGCTAGGATAATCAATTAATGACTTTATTTTAGTAAAACAGAACTGTAGTTTTCAAGTTGACAATATTTCATCTTGAATATTGAAAATTTTTCGGGCAGGTGAAATTGAAGTTCGGATAAGTAAATGTCTCGGTCACTTGTCCGAATGGACAAGTAGGAAAAAAAGTTAATGTAGAGCCCTGAACTCAAGATGTTATTTAAAGCAATCAATCGATAAATTTCAACAGCAATTATTTATCTAAATATCATGAAGAACATTATATCATGTTAACAAATATCATGAATTAACATAAAAATCATGAAGGAGAACTAACTTCATAAAAGGTCATACGATAATCTTGAGCTATGTTGGAAGCCTTAACTTAGCTGCATCTTTTTTTACTATGGGACAATGGTATATCAGATTGTTATACTTTCATGTTAAATACTGAAATCTGATTGGTTAAGACGCAGTTAATAATATTTTCTATTACCCTCAGCGTTAGCAACGCACTTAGCAACGGGTAACATTAAAAAATGTTACATGCGCGAAAATTATGCGCGTACGGTTCGCTGTAGAATTCACGTTATTCCTATATAAAAGCAGTAAAATTTTCTTAAAATTAAGACATTCAGTATAACAAAATAAATAGTGCCTGTTTGGGAGGGTAACAGTTGAAATTGACACCCCTCGAAAACCATTGTCAACCTCCGCTTCGCGTCGGTTGACAATGGCACTATTTATATAATATGAAATCAACGTTAGAATGTTTCCTGCTGTACTTAAATTTATGAATATTTTCAGCGGATTTACACAAGTATAGCGATTCAAAATTGACCACTAAAATTAAACTTAAATCTAATGAATAATTCTAATTTCGTTAAATCATTTATTCAGTGTCATTTGTTTTGATATGTCCTTGGACGTTGGCTCCTGCGATCAGAAGTCTTAACGGTTTTTTTTTTCTTAAGTATTTTCTAACATTTACACACATTGCTTAACCAAAATCTAAAACGAAATATTAGAGTCTATATGCTCCTTTTGGTGCTAGGGTGTATTCAATATGACCTATATGCACCGAAAGTGCAAATTACACATAAATCGTTATTCCCTGTTTATCTTTTTTTTAATCAAAATAAACAATGGTATCGAATACACGTTTACATAATTTAAAGTTTATTAAACTTAAATCATCATTAAAGAAATTCAATTTTCTTCACCTAATTCATATACAGACCTTTCTGCACTAAAAAAAAACACTATTTTATTCATTAAAGATTCAAAATGCAATAAAATCATTAAGAGTCTTAAACTTTTTCTCAAACTATGATAGACTTGTCAAAAGAAACTTAAAAGTTCAGAAAATAAAACCAAAAGTATGGTTCTGTGATGTAAAATTTGAGATATGACGTGAAATAAGCTAATTTTTAATATTCATATTTGACACAGAATTAAGATACCAGAGGTGACCCAACCTGCTACCCAAAATCAAAGAATTAACCTCTTTAAGTGTTTTGTGTTGCATTATTTTAAATATTTCGGCAAAATGCTTGCATTGGTGTATCCTATATATTTTAAAATTGTGTGAAACGTCTAGAAAAGTATTAAATGTTTACATTGTCAGGTAAATCTTTTGCATTTTGTATGCACGGATAATTACTTACCTTTACATGTGTCTCCTGCCCATCCTGACATACATCCGCCATTACATTTCCCTGTTACTCGGTCACAGTTGTAGGGAACCGAGCAACGCTTGCTACATTTGTTAACACAATGGTAACCGTAGTACCCCGGGGAGCATTCTAGAATAAATAATTAACTAACATTTGCAAACAATTGAAATCAAATGATAGAGAGATATTTAGTGAACTTTTCAGTATCATTGTGAATATAAAACATGAACATATAAAGGCCAAGGTAAAAAAAAACACAATATAATAAAAATTTTGGTACTGCATGTCAGAATTATGCTAGAAAAACATATTGCAAACGTTATGAATGAGAGCATTTGATAAAGCGCATACCTTTAAAAAAACCAACATTTTGTGTTTTGTATCATACTGGCGTGCAACCAGTTCTCGCCGAGTACCATTTCTCGCCAGTTCATTGTGACGTCATTTTATCAACACATAAAATTATATACGAAAAAAGACGTCAAAATGTACTGGGGAGAAATGGTACTCGGCGAGCACTGGTTGCACGCCAGTAGAGTAAATAAATATTATCATATTATTATTATCATAATATTATTATTCATCATATTATTTCACTGTCTTTGGTTATAGTAGCAGTAAAGGCATCTCAGGATTAAAGACTGCATAGATAGCAACACAACAGTTTCTTAGTCTCTTAGTTTCTTAGAAAACATCATATTTTTAACAGTCAATAAAGTCCATTTTTATATATCTATTCCGTGTAAAAAGATTTGAAAAATAATTGTTGAAAATACAAACCGTACTGGCAATGCTGCCCGTAATATCCTGGGGGGCATTTAAGACAGTCACCTGTATATGCGTTACAATTTCCATTTAGACAGTTTGTCGGGCACGCATACTGACAACCATCACCAAAGCTCCCGCGACATCCTATTAAATTCAAATCGTCAACGAAAAATAAACCACTTAATACAAAAAGTAACTTCAAACTGAGAACAAAATACAACATAACATTGTGTGTATACTTACCATATACTTCTAACTCACATAGTTCATTGTATGCAAACTGTGACAGATAGCTAGGATTATTATTTTGACTACGTTCATTGAAGTAAATGACAAAACGTCCGTACATAGAACAGTTGACTCTCTGATCAACTGATGGATTGCCTCTAGTTTGGTCCTTATAACAAAGATGTGCTTCATTTTTTGATGTTGTATTAGAAATGTAGAGAGAAAAACCTGCCATTCTGTTGACAAATGGGCCTGGATCTAAATTAGATAGAATATTAGGTACTAATTTTTTCAAGCAGTGAAAGTACATCCCATAAGTTAAGATTCGTTACATGTTCCAAGTAAAGTATAGAATAAAAAACATTGGATATTCCTAATACCCTTTTAAAAGAAAAAAAGTATATCACAGTTTTCTAATGAATACGCCTATAATATTGTATTTTTTGAATGAGAAGTTTATATATCTAACAAGCAAAACAATCAAATAAATATAGCGAATTTCTAAACAATTTTTTGTATATGTGGCGTATTTGGAGTCAAAGATTTGACATGAGTTTAAGTTAAAATATACATCATGCTTCTTATAATTTAACGTTTCACAAAATCTAAGCCCATAAGACATGTTCTGTCTTTAGTAATTTGTCTCTAAACTTTGCTACACATCTGATGGGTTTTAATGTAATCCACCATTTGTAACGCCACTGTGCATGAGTGCGGGAAAACCAGGCATTAAAAACACGATGGAAGAACAGTTTGTTTACAAATTAGAATCACGTTTTTCATGTCTTAAACTAGATAATTCTTGTATCAGATGATACTTGAAGCATAATTGTTCCGATATCCATCAATGTTGAACGATATAAATTGTTAATTATGTATAATAAAGATGATGTTTAGCATCATCGACACGGTAAAATGAATACCCCCTCTACCTGCGGGATGCATTTACTAAAAGTGTTTATTTATTCTTTATAAAAAAAATTCCTCTAAACGAAAATCGACTTATGGTTTATAACTCATTAAGTCAAGATATGGAACACATGCAGCACGAACCTGATTAGAAAGACTTAATATTATATTGATATTCAAAACATATTTCATTAGAGCATTCCCTTATGGTTTATAACTCATTAAGTAAAGATATGGAACACATGCAGCACGAACCTGATTAGAAAGACTTAATATTATATTGCTATTCAAAACATATTTCATTAGAGCATTCTCTACTGTTGGGATGTCGAGGTACCAGTTTTTTCTTGTGAAAAAAGTCATTGTTCACCGATTTTTAGAACCCCAGGACTACAAGAACATTTTTTAAACATTTGTAACAAAACAACATGACACCTCAAATCCACTTGCAAGAGTTCAGTTCGCTGGTCTATAAGATGTAAAGCAGTTTAAGAAAGTAAAGCATGACAGACGTACGGACGGACGGAACAGGGTAACAACAATATACCATAACTTTCTTTAGAATGTGCAGGTGAATATCAGATTTAAAAAACCCAAAAACATTTCTATTCAATGTTAGATTTGGGAAGGCCTATTTTGCATTAAGTCATGTAGTAGTAATATCATGAAAGAGATACCTTAATTTTTCTACATCGTATTATTGAGTAGAGAATGTTAATTGCACATTAAAAGCGCAAGAAATCCGTGATGATATACCAACATCAACCAACATAAACATATTCTTTTTAATAATATATATTCATTCCTAATCTATTCAACAATTGCTTTATTATGTATTATGCATATGCCTTACATAAACCGATCAAATTCGATCACCGGAATGTGGTTTTTTTTTGGCGGAGATATAATTTTCAGCTCTTTTGATTACTTTGGAATATTTGACAAATAATATTAAATCACCATTTGAAGTCCTTTAATGCAAAATATGTCGACAAACATGTAGTTTTTGAAGCCTACTTTTGGATACAACTTTCAAAGTGTATAAGCCTGATAAAAAAGAAACTGCTTACACCCAAAAAGTGTTCCACATACTCATAATCAATAAACAAGTGGCCAACGGGTCACATCGCTCAACTGAAAAATAGTTCTCGTATCATTTCTTTGCCAAATGTTTAAATATCGAACTACAGTACCCGCAACGTTATTTTTTACAAGATAAACGATAGGATAGGATACACGCACGATAGGATAGGATTATCGCACGATAGAACAGGATTCACGCACGATATGATATGATTGATACACGATAGGAAAGGATAAACAATGTTCAGGATATTGTCGTGTCGTGTTTTTGACTACGCTTGTATAGGGGGGATACTATAACTCGCTTGCAGTGTGAGGACCCGTTTTGCAATGTCCAGTCCAAAAGGTTTGGGACGATTGCACTGAAATCAGAACAGGGAAGCCTTTAGACAATTAAAAGATGATGTTTATTGTTGCAGGTCTCCGATTAGAATGTAACATAATATTAGTCACCAGGCACAATAAAAATTATGACACTATCTGCATTACATGTACGCATTACAAAAGTGGGTGCCCTAGCCTACCTAACACTGGTGACTATCAGAGTGATTAAATAATATAAAAACACCCACTCTGTTTAAAAAAATTAACAATAACATTGTCCTTAATAAAAGTTAAGGTAAACAATTGTCGAGAAAATTCGAACTTATAAAAGTAAATAGAGTTAACAGTTATCTAATGAACGAGGCTTTACACAAACGAAGCGGTGATTCAACCCATGCATAAGTTTACCTGAGTATTCCTTTAAATAAGGATCAATTAAGTATTTAAAGTATAAACTTACGATATAAACTTACGATATAAAAGTTAACTGTTGCATCGCTGAGCAGTTAACAAATTTTAAACTCAAGAACCAACAACGGAATAACTATTTCCGACTTTGTAAAAAGAAATAAAGTGCAAAGGCCGCAGGTGTCAGTTATGAATCAATAAACAAAAATAACAATAATTAACTGATTAAAATAATGAATTCATAGACTAAGACAGAATTGTAACTAAAGTTAACAATTTAAAATAGCAAAACAAGGTTTAAATCAACTATAGCGCGACTAAGAAAATTAATGAAGTAAATCAAAACTTTAACTTAGACGAAAGCTCAAATTTCTTAAAAACACATTAAACTTGAAAATGGCATGAATAACTTTTATGCATTTAAAATTTTAGAAATGGTTTAACTTTGAAAATAAACTTTAAATTTAAAAAAAATAACATAAACCATATTTTACCTGAAATCAGAACAGGGAAGCCTTTAGACAATTAAAAGATGATGTTTATTGTTGCAGGTCTCCGATTAGAATGACCAAGGGAGGGTACGCTATCTCAATCGGAGACCTGGGCTTCCCTGATCTATTTCAGCCAATCAAAATTTAGATTCTTTGTTCAAAAATTAACCCACGTGACCCTGATCTCCGGACACTGGTCATAAAGAAATAATTAAGTTAACGTAGTTAATCCCCTAACAAAGAAAAATCTGCTGACACCTGAGCAGATCTTGACACTAGGTAAAAAAGATAAAAGGAAACCTTAATAACAATTATAAACACCGTAACACCCATATGTAAATTAACTTGGTCGTCGGACTAATAAACTGCATAATACTACATTTTTGTGACATTGTTACTCCGCATACCTAACAGGATAAGTTTTGATAAGTAATTAGACAACCTTTAGGTATTTACTTTGAACAGCGTTGCTTTGAACAATAAAAACTGCAACTGTTAGATATGCCGAAAACGACTTTTAAAGTAAACATTATATTCAACATTTTGTAATGAATTTTGAATTAAAAGAAAAATGCAATAAATGTGAACATTGCTGTAACCCATAAACCTGAACAAAATATTGAGATCAATAAAACGAATTTACTACTCTACTTTATCAAACAAACTATGACTAAAAATATAGTCATGTTGTATATTTTATTTGACAAAATGAAATATATCAGAAAGGACAATTTACTTATTATCACGATCTACAATATTCACGCTAAACCTGATGATCGCATAAACAAAACGTACGAAGCAATTAAGTTATAAGCAGAATATCTATTTTATTTTCAAACGAAATGTATTGCTAAATATAGATGCGTCATTTGAAATGAATACACTGAAAATATAAGTTGAGGTAGGCTAAAAAAATCTTTATTGTACATATACACTAATGTTGTTTACGTTACCGATCAGCCGATCGCGGAACAGCTCAGCCTGATGAAAATTCACACGGAAAATAGTGGCCTAGAATAAAATTCAATCTTGTTCTGAATTATCATAAAATCTATAATTAATATAATTATTTTTTGAAAGATTATTGCATAAAATATGTACATTGCGTAACGTACAAGTTGTGTGAAGCAGTAAGACACTCTCTGCGTACGATTTAATAAATTAAATATACATATAAAATATGTTACCTTGTTCCTAAGAATTTCGACTGCTCATATTACTCATTTATCTCCATTTCGTAGAGATGATTATATTTCGTTAATTTATTTTTAAAATATCTTTGAAATAAAGTAATTGGGTACATATAACTCAATATTGTTCATTTGATTGAGTGCTTTATCTAGTTGTGCTTTATTATTCAGTAAAGTATCATTTGTGGCGTACTGAACGACTTTTAACTTAAATATAAAATCCTGAAAAGGCAGCATACGATTAACATGATAGGATAAACGAAAAAACTGATTAAGTACACGATAAACCTGATAGGATTAACGCACGATAGGATAGGATTAACGCACGATAGAACATTATACACGCACGATAGGATAGGATTAACGCACGATAGGATAGAATAGGATTGTAAAAAATAACGTTGCGTGTACTGTATTTAAAAGTGTTGAAAAACTTTTATTTATTATACATTTTGATAGTTTAACAGTGCATTAAAAATAAACCTCCTTTTTTAAGTCATACCCTAAGATAAAAGATGCACCAATTGACCAATCTTATTATCCAAGGCCTTACATTATTTAAGATAACAAAACTGTCAAATGAACGTTACATAATTTAAAAAAGTAAAAAATGTCACAGTAACTTTCATATGAGGATATTAAGATATGAGAATGCTTATACATAGTTAAAAAAAAAGTAAATGTAACATTGTATTTCTGATTTTTTTTTCTTTTACATTTTTTTCCTATATACTTCTATATTGATATTTAAACCCGTCTAAGAGCCGTAATATTGGTCCGAGAATCACAGTTTTAGCAATTTTTGATGTGCACTATTTATCCATTTTTTGATAAATAATGGCATAAATAATGCACCGGTTCTTGAGAAGATGATTTTCAAGACAAACATCCTATTTCCACTGTTTTGTAATTATCTCTCTTAAAAAAATGTATTGCCTTTTATTTAAACACTTTAGGGTACCCTTCCAATAACGATGCTTAGAACAAAGCTCGGTTAAATTTGACTCAGTGGTTTTAAAGAAGAAAACTGAATAGTTCACGTACAGGCTGACAGACAGACGGACGGACGATCGGACGACGGACATTACATGATCAAAACCTTTCATCTGAAACTTTGTTTTAGGCGAGCTTAATACCAATACTAATAGAAACTGAACATTACTATACATAAAGTGTTCTATTTTTTCCATACATTGTATTCTTATATTAAACATTAAGCTCCTTTTGTTGTTTCAGTTATAAGAAGACTATATTTTCTCTCCTTTATTGTACTCTTAAGGATGTAATTCTCTATCCAGTTGACCGATTACTTGGTCGGAACGGTAATAATCGGTTACAAAATCAGTAATCCATCAGTCGTATGAAATAAAAATAATGTACTCATGTTTATTTTAATGCAGTTCGACCAAAAGATATATTTTTGGTCTTTTGAGACTATCATCTAATCAGGTTGAATTAAAACCGTTCAGACCCGAGGACTGAAAACCCAAATCCGCTAAATGTGTGTACAACCAAAAACCGGCTATACGGCAGCACATTTACACATTTAATTCGATCTGTCTATAAACTACAACATACTTTGGTTTTCAGTCCTGTAGATGATATTGATGTAACTGATGCTGACCATACTCCCCAGGTCCACTCTCCATTCAGCTGTGTAATAGCCATCAGCGTTGATCGTACACTGACCTCCAGTTCCACGGTCAGTGTACATACCGTCTACAGCATTCTCACTGCCAACATCTCTACTATTAGGCTCAGGCCAGGGGTGTTCTTGCCACGTAGGTTTATTAAGTGCTAAATTTTCTTAACCAATTCAAAAATAAATCATGCATCTATTGCATTAGTTAATAACTAAACTTATTAGTATTAGCCTTAGGTATTTAAGTATTTTTTTTTATCTATAAAGGATGTGAATATAAATGATAACTGTTAAAAAAAATAATTAAAATTTTGGGTACTTATGTATTAAAACTTAAAATGATTGGCACCGTGTACTTCCATATATGGTTATACAACATCCTTTAAATGTCGAGAAACAAAAAAAATAATGATGGCGTTGATAACTTATGGTTTAAAAAAAGAGCAACAAAACACAATCAAATACTATAGTTTCATAAACAACGCATAATGTGGAAGTATTAAAAAAATCACTTACCTAAAGTACACACATAATCCACGGAAAATAAACCCGAAAAGGCAATAACTAGCATCACATTACCACACATGTCCTCTATGTCTTGTATGTCCTGTGAATACCAAATATAGCTTTCCTAATATAACTATTAACTGTTTCATAGAAGAACTGTACAAGCAAACAGAAAGTAGCAGGAAAATATTTCAATTTTGCACTTGACGTAGTAATATATTCCTTAAATTATCAGCCATACCTTCTTATTTTAAATGTAGGAAATTTACATTTACAAATCACTAAGTATTTCCAGCTCATTAAATCATTTTAATAACACACATTGTGATCTCTTATCATTTGTACCTTTAACAATCCAGGAAGTACAATACGTCACAAACCTGTTTGCGAGCGGTTCACCGGCACGTTTTACCATGTACACGATTAATCTTCAATCGTAGTTATTCGTTATCATCGTATAAGATTGTATGTCCTGATATTTAATATATGTACAATGTAAATTTAGTATATATATGTATAAACTGTTGACGTTTTCTGGTTATGTGGCCCGCAATGATAATGTTTAAATTGAGGTTTAACAAAATACGTGAAATACACGTGATAAGGCTTGGGGATAGAAAACAAATAATTTGTTGGAAAATAATCATATACCATTGCGAAATATGAGAGATCCTTAATATAACTTATTTGTTTTAAACCTGGATTATTTTTTTAGAGAAAAAATATTGGAATAAATTATACGGGTTTTTTTATATTTTGTTTGATTGATTGACTCATACATGTATGTCTAATATACATAACTGTGTCTAAATGGTAACAAAGTAACTGGAAATTTGATTTTGAAAAAGCATTAATACCATAACACGGCAATTTTTTGTTTCTTTCAATTGTACAGATTTTAACAAATACTGGCACATACATGTAAATCGCAATTCAAAGCTCAAATGAAGCAATCAAAGAATGTGAAATATTTGCCTTACCTCAAATAAAATGAAAATAATGTTTTCTTTCTGTCATGCCAGATCAACATTCAGAGCACCGACAATAACATAGTCCTGTGCGAATGACAATCTGACATAAACACTTTGATCAATCTTAATTGCAATCTATACACGGAAGTTGATATTTGCAGCAAGAGATACATTTCTTCCTTGTTGAAACAAAGAAGTGATACGTACAGTTTTTGGTTGTCTAATACCCACCGTTGTGTGACACATGCATCTACATGTTAGAAAATCCTTAAATTACGCTGTTGCTAAGAGCTATTGTTGCAATAAAAAAAATGCAAACAAATAGCAAATATTAGCAACTTGAAAGAAATATATATTGAATTTAGCGAGTATTGTATGATTCTCTCCATTTCTTACGGAAAGTTATTTTTAAGTCATAGCTCTATAGGAACTACCCGACTGAAAACTACACGCTCCGTTTATCGATTGGTCGAAACCTACAGCAACTTAAGAACAAACCCGGAAAAAAAGAAATAACAAGATGTAATTATTATCGGGGCGATTATAAAGTCGAACATACGAACATCATTGGGAGTAGGGATAACCCACATGGGTCAAACTTTAAAGACAAAAAAGATTAAAAACTTGACTATTTTAATTAAGTTTCATGATGTTCTTCAGGTGTCATTTACTATATTTCAGGTGAACCAACATGACCCAAGGAACAGGAATAAATATGGTTAAGGGGTGAGGATCTTAACCTTTTTCAAGTTATCTGTGCACTTCCTGTTTGAGGGGTTAAGGACCACCCCCTGGGCTCATGACCTACATACCGTGTGATGCCCCTTACACAAGGAAAAAGAACATATATGGTTTAGGGGTCAGGGTTCTAATAGTTTATGAAATATATGGTCATTTCCAATTCCTATGGGGTGGGAATGACCACATGGGTCAGATCTAATAAAACCTATATATTGCCTTAAGCAGTTAATATATGATTCTGAAAACCCTATATTATTATCTTTGTCAGTTTTCAAGTTATAACCATTTACATTAGAGTCTACGATTTTTCCCATAAGGTTCAATGTTAGACCCCACGACCTTTTGACCCCCCCCCCCCTCCCGAAAAGTGATTGGCCAACCCGAAATGAGAAACATCAAACCAGCATGCACATCTAGATATGCGGGATATGCACTATTGTTTTAGTTAACTAACCAAATAAAACATAAATTTCAGCTTTAATTAGGTTGTGGCTTACTTTCTATCAAAATTAACATTTAATAATTACATCTTTACTTATAGATGAAGACATTTCGTCCCAGTAAACTACAAAAGGCTTGTACCAGAGAAATTGCATATACCTTTAGTATTTGAACACGTGTAATGTGATATCCATAAGCTACAATTGAATTTTGCCAGATAAATAATTATTACGAAAAGAATTAAAGATCCTACTTTCATTTCCGATAAAACAGCTCGAAGTCAA